>PVIA01010036.1:0-55161 GCA_004024845.1 Tonatia bakeri | reverse complement strand
AAATCACTTAACATAGTAGCAGAGTTTAAAGCCTTAGAAAGAAATCCAGAAACAACATTGGGCATAAACCAAAAAGTTGTTCTAAGTCTTACACTTTATGGAGAGGTTTTTACCCTAATCCTCTGTAATGATCTGACAAGAATCTCTGCCTGTTCACTGACTTCTTCAAGACTAAAACTATCCAGATACATCCAGGTAATTGGGTTATTTAAATCCTTCATGTGTCTTACTTTATTCCTGTTGACATTGGGTAGAAGAGATGCTTGAGAACCTTGGATTCTTCGGTTTGAATTCTTTTATTTTTTAAATATTTTATTTTATTTTTTAGAGAGAAGGGAGGGAGAAGGAAGGGGAGAGAAACATGAATGTGTGGTTCCCTCTCGTGCGCCCAGTACTGGGGACCTGGCCCGAAACCCAGTCATGTGCTCTGGGAATTGAACCCGTGACCCTTTTGTTCGCAGGTCTGTACTCAATCCAGTGAGCCATACCAGCCAGTGCATGTTTGAATTCTTTTTTTTTTTTTTAGATTTTATTTATTTATTTTTAGAGAGGGAAGGGAGAGGGAGAGAGAGAGAGAAACATCAATGTGCGGTTGCTGGGGGACATGGCCTGCAACCTAGGCATGTGCCCTGACTGGGAATCGAACCTGTGATGCCTGGTTTGCAGCCCGCGCTCAATCCACTGAGCTACGCCAGCCAGGGCTGAATTCTTTAATAATATCTGATGAGCTATTCCTAAACAGCAGCTTTACATAAATGACTATTTACTGTTCTATTTCTGACACCTTTCTAGAAAAACGTTACTCAAGTATACCAAAGAAGAAAAAAATTGCTTAGGCCACTCTTTATAAAGCCGTGCAGAAGCTCTGGACTATATTCCTTTTCCAAAACAGACTGGGAAACCTTAGACTAGGAGATTTAGCCTCAAATGGCCAGTCAAGTTGCTTTACTCTGTCAGGCAGAAGTTTCTTGCATTCAGCCTCCTAATGGGAATAGTCTCCATTCACTCATGCTGGACCAATAGATAACAGGAGAAACGATTTGTGTGGTAGTGGCTTTTGCTATGAGTGTCTACAGAGCAAATGCCAGGTGGTAGAAATGTCTTCCTCCTTATTAAAATTGAGGAAAGAAACAGCTGTGTTTAGTTATTACATGGCCGAGACACTAAGTGCCAGCAGGAGCTGCCTGCTGAACCCTTCTTACACCCTGTACACTGAAGGGATCTGCATGTGGCTTTGTCAGCCAAAGAGTTTCCCTCCTTTCAGTTATCCTGCTATCTTTGGATCCAAGAAGTACTCAATTCATGTGACTTTATCAGGTACTTCCTGTCTCCATGCTTTGAATAGTCATTTTTAAGAAAGTTGTCTGGAATTCAGAGCATTTTTTTCCCCATTAAAAAAATGTCATAAGTAGTAGTTAGATTTTAAGGCCTAATACATTAACTTGCTCAACTTGTAATGAAATGTATTGATGGTGGAAATGAGCTGCCATTTATAACTACATTTGTTTTTTTCATATACAAGAAAATGATTTGTGAATTCCAAATTGTGTTACTAGGAAGAACCCTGACATTGTACTGCTGGCCCTTGTGGCTTCACCCCCACTGTCAGCCAGTGAGAGGAAGAACTCCAGCTCTGTCCACTGGCAGGGACTTATGGGGCGGAGAATGGGAGAGACCGAAGATGGGAAGAGAGGCTTGCGGGGATGAGAGCGAGGAGAGCGGAGAGCGAGGGGAGCAGGAGCTTTAGCCAGACCCTCTGGGCAGCAGTGACAACTCAAGCCTTGCTTTTCTCCTCATTGTTCCCCCTTTTTCCTCCCTGGGGCCATAAGAATGGGTTTAAGAGTGCTTGGGTAGGTTGGTCACTGGGAGAAGCAGAAGAGGAGTTCTTCTGTGAGCCCAGTGGGGATGGTCATCTGTATTTGAAAGATTCATAAACTATTAGCATCCTGTTCTCAACCTCTAAACTGCACTGAGAGATTGTTACAGGGTGCGGCCAAGAGGGGGGACCCCAAATGGACATTTAAAATGGGGTCCAGAACTCAAGGTGTTCAGAAAATACTAGGATGTCCTACCCACCCCCCCAGGTGTGGGTGGGGGAAAGGGACAAATGGAGCAGGCCCATTGAGAGCTGTTTTGCATAGCAACAGCTCTGCAGCTAACCTCTGGGGTGTGGTCATTTAACATATCTATAATGTTTGACTGGCTACATAGATATGTTAAATAGCTATGGCCATGCTCTGAGCCAGGGGGATGGAAGTAACTTCCCCACCAAGATGTAACTGGGGAGGGGGGCAGCTCCCCCAAGTTACAGCGCCTGCCTGCGTGAGAGCCTGGAGATGATTGGTTCCATGACATGGGGCCACACCTGCCCAGACCCACGATGGCGACCAGAAAAGCTGGAAAGGACAGCAGATTGAGGGCAGGTGTGGCCGAGTGTGGGAGGAGTCGGAAGTGGGGCTGCTGAGGAAGATTGGCGCGGGGATTTAAAAGCCCAGGCGCGGCAGCCACAGGGGAGAGAACTATGCGGCTTTTGGCAGAGTAAAGGGCTCCTTCAGCCCTGTGGGAGAGAACCATGCGGCTTTTGGCAGAGTAGAGGGCTCCCGCAGCCCTGTGAGAGAGAACCACGCAGCTTTGCCAGAGTGGGTTCCCCCGCAGCAGTAGTAGGGGGAACCACCACCCGGCTTTAGCAGAGATTCCGCCGACACAGCTGATGGTGCCAGGAACTGAGGGAGGCCTACCAGCCGAGCTCGGATTACTGGGAATAACCAGACACTCCTGAGCCTGGACTTCTATTTCCTTTCCTGAGATACGCTACCCCAGACTGGGAAAAAGGGGAAGGAAGGACTGTGTGCATTTGTGGGTGTTTTAAGGGACTTTGGGATTCTGGCAAAGACATTAGGTCACTACTTTAAGTTTGTACAGCACTAAATAAACGTTTCCCTTCCTTTTCATGAATCTCTGGCATTGAGAGATATCTTTCCTTTAAGGCGGTGGACATGACAGACCTGAGTCTCTTTCAGTAATAGTATTTTCGTCCCGGGCCCCCCTTGTTTGTTCTGTAACAAGATTACCAGTCTGTATTTTTATTAAGCCTTAAAACTTTATGTGCATTTGTGCCAACTTTTTTCTAGAGCTGTGTCAAAAACAACAAACCTATACTTGCATGACAATGTAATTTTGATAAGAACACTTTGTTATTTTCACAAGACAAACTTGGGTATAACAGTTGAATTAAACTTAGTAATCATGTAAAAACAAAGAAAAGAAAAGTTTCCTCTCCCAGCCCTGGACAGTGAGATTCAGTTGGTTGGAGCATTGTCCCACAGACCGAAAGGCTGTGAGTTTCATCCTGGCCAGAGCACACACCTAGGTTGCCAGTTCAATACCCCCGGTCGGGGCACACACGGGAGGTAACTGATTGATGTTTCTTTCTCTCCCCTCTCCTTTCTCTCTAAAAGTAATGAAAAAATATCTCAGGTGAGAATTAAAAAAAGAAAAGGAAAGTTTCCTCTCCCAGACAACACATCAGACTAATTAAATCACAATCTCTGAAGGTAGGATACAGGAATTCATATTTTTATTAGTACTTATTATTTTGTAAGTCCTCAGATTATTTCAATATACAGACAAACTTGTCACAGAGAGATGAGAAGATTCCACATCCATGAAATACAAATAGGAGACTTCCAAAAAGGAGCATGCAATATAGCAAGAAGGTAATGACAATTTTAAACATTTACACACCTAATAACAGACCCTCAGAATATATGAAGCAAAAGTTGACACAACTGAGTTCTACAATAATAGCTGGACGCTTCAATACCCATTCTGAAGAATGCACAGAACAAGCAGACAGAAGAAGATAAGTAAGGAAATAGAGGGCTTAGACAAACAATATAGAACTAGATCTAAAAGACATACAAAACACTGTCTGACAACAGGATACCCATTCTTTGAAAGTGCACATGGGACATTTTCCGGGATAGAAATATGTTAGGCCACAGATTAAATCTCAAGATTAAAAAAAATAGATATCATACAAAGTATCTTCTCAGACCACAGTGGATGAGGTTAGAAATCAATAGAAGGAAAAGTTAAAAACTGACAAATTTATGGAAGTTAAACAATACACTCAACCAATGGGTCAAAAGAAGAAATCACAAGGGAAATTAGATAATAGAGATAAATGAAAATGAAAACATAACATACCAAAACTTACTGGATGTAGCAAAAGTACTCAGAGGAAAAACTTATAGCTATAAATGTTTACATTAAAAAAAAAAATCTCTGCCCTGGCTTGGTGGCTCCCTTGTTTGGAGCATTGTTCCCTGCACTGAAAGGCTGTGGGTTTGACCCCTGGTCAGGGCATACATCCCAGGTCACACTCAGCCCCCAGTCCAGCTGCACACAGAAAGCAACAGATGGGTGTTTCTCTCTCACATCAGTGCCTCTCCCCGCCCCCCTTCTTTCCTCTCTCTCTAAAATCCGTGAACACATCCTTGGGTGAGGTTATTAAATAACTAATTAATTAAAAAAATGAAAGTGGGGACATTACTACCAATTCTATGGAAATGAAAAGGATTAGAGTTCTATGAACAATTGTAGCCAACACACTGGACAAATTCCTAGAAACACAAAACCTACCAAGACTCAAAAGCAGAAAATTTGAAAGATCTGTAACTAGTAAGGAGATTGAATTGTTAATCAAAATTTAAAGGTCAAAGTAAAATATATATAACAAAATTTCCCATTTTAGCCACTTAAAAGTATTTATTATTAAAATTATTTAAAGTATTTATTATTTTAAAGAGAGGGGTAGGGAGGGAGAGAGAGAGAGGGAGAGAAACATCAGTTGCCTGTCGTATATCCCCCAACCAGGCACCAAATCCACAACCCAGACAAGACACCTGCCCCGACTGGGAATTGAACCAGTGACCTTTTGCTTTGCAGGACAAAGCCCAGCCAACTGAGTCACACTGGTCAGGGCCATTTTAGCCACTTTTAAGTACAATTCAGTAGCATTAAGTATATTCACATTGTTGTGCAGCCATCATAACCTAACCACTATCCAGTTTCAGAACTTTTTTTATCATTCCACATTGAAACTATACCCATTAAACAATAACTCTTGCCTCTCCCACCCCTTGGTAATTTTTGTTTTTTGTGTCTCTGAATTTGCCTACTCTAGGTAACACTTAAGTGGAACCATACAAAATTCGTCCTTTTGTATCCGGCTTATTTCACTTAGCATAATGTCTTAAAGGTTCATCCATGTTGTGGCTTGTGTCAGGATTTCCTTCCTTTTAAAGTGGCTGAATGACAGTCCATTGGGTATATACACTGCATTTTCTTTATCCATTCATCTGTTAATGGACATTTAGGTTGTTTACCCCTTTTGGCTGTTGCAAATAATGATGCAGTTAATATTGGTAAGTAACTGTTTGAGTCCCTATTTCTACTTCTTCTGTGAATAAATCTAGAAGTAAAACCATTGGATCATTTGGTTTAACTTTTTGAGGAACTGTCACAATGTCTTCCACAGTGGCTGTACCATTTTACATACTTACCAGCAATGCAAAAAGTTAAACATAATTAAAAAAATGTATTTATTTATATATTTTTAGAGAGGGGAAGGAATGGAGAAAGAGAGGGTGAGAAACATCAATGTGAGAAACATTGATCATTTGCCTCTTGCACATGCCTTGACTGGGGACAGAACCCACAACCTAGGCATGTGTCCTGACCTGGAATGGAACTGTTAGGCAGAATAGATAGTAAACCAAGGCAGGGAAGGCAAAGGAGAAATGTCTCACCCATTAACTCAGCAGTGCTGAGCCTGGTCTGATGAGATTGCCAGGTGTTTCCAAAATCACAAGAAAAACCATAATAGCACAGGAAGAAGGGAGCCCTTGAAATCTGTATGAATCATTACCACCACCTGGAAAAGAAAGCCTTTGAAACTGTGTATTAATCCCAAGGTCTGGAGAGTGGAAGAGGAGGGGGAACACAGAAGCTGGCTACAAGCATAAAACCCCTAAAATCCCAATAGTCAGGGCATTCAGACTAGTTGGGTGCCTGCTTGCAACTTCGTGCTAAAATATACTTCATGAATAAACTTGCCTCCTCATTTCAACTATATACATTGTTTCTCACTTGAATTCTTGTGAGCAACTCCCCCAAGGAGGGGGAGTTGCCTAACTCAAGTCTCCCTGGTAACAAAACTGTGACCTTTCATTTTGTAGAATGACACTCAACCAACTAGGCCATGGACTGAATGTTATTTTTTATATGTCCTTATTAAACAGTCTATTGTGTATGGAGGAATTCAGTAAAATATAGTTCAGGCGGGAAAAATGCAACATGAACTATGTTAGACTGCTGTACATTCAAACTCAAGGCAACAAGCAACCTGCATATTATTGGAAGGTAAAGACTAAAAAATTAATATACTGAAGTATATTAAAATGCCATGTAAAGGGCATTTGTAATACTGAAAATTCCATGCTCCTTAGCTTTCAGAAATATTGAAGGACCTAGATCAGGAATCTCCTCCCAATATTTTACTATAAAAATGGTAAAAAAAAAAAGAATTTCGAAGAATTGAATGATAAATCCTATATACCCACCACCTAAATCTTACAAATAACAGTTTGCTACATTTGCTACCTATCACATTTCCATCCCTCTATCCATTCATCAATCCACTTTATTTTCTGATACATTTCAGAGTAGGTTGCAGACGCTGATGCACCTTACCTCTGTACACTTTAGCATGCATGTAATTAACTGAGCTCAATATTTATTTATGTTTCTTTATCAGGTAAAAATTACATTTCATCAGTGAAATGTACAAGTCTGATTACCATTTAGTTTTTTTAAACTTTTATATTTACATTTTTATTAGAATTCTTCAGAACTGTCAACAATTGGAGAACATATCTGGGAAAAAAACACATAGAACACCAACACCCTTTAAACTTGCAGTGCTTCCCTATTTACACATAAAGTTACCATATGTGTATATATATGATAATTTTATATATATATATATATATGTGGTAATTTTATATCTATCTATCTATCTATCTATCTATCTATCTATCTATAATATTTTCACCCTCACTGGTGTAGTTCAGTTAATTGGAGTGTTGTCCCAACCAAACCGCAATGTTACTGGTTCAATTCCTAGTCAGAGTACATGCTTGGGTTGCAGGTTCAGTCACCTGGTCAAGGTGCATATAAGAGGCAACCTATTGGTGTTTCCCTCTCACATCAATGTTTATCTTCTTTGCTCTCTCCCTTCCTTCCCCTCTCTCTAAAATCAGTAAGTATGTCCCTGGGTGAAGAGAAAAAAAAGGAAAATAAGATATTTTCAAGAACTCATAGCTTCACGATATTCAAAAGATATTATTGCTACATTTCAATATTTACCAAAAAAGCCCCAAAATAATTTCAAACATTAAGCCACTGCAAAGAAACATCTGATGTAAAAAATATATATATATAAAAATATGTTCTGCCCAAGATGGAGGTGTAGGTAGAAACATTTCACTTCCTCACACAACCAAAAGGACGATGACACCAATCTAAAATCAATAGACAACCAGAAGTGCCAGAAAATCAAATTGCATGGAGCTCCAACAACCATGGAATTAAAGAAACAGTCAAACAGAACAGACAGACCGGTAAGGCGAAGGACAGAGAGAAATGGTGGCGAGGCAGTGGACTGTGCAGGTGGGCCAGCTGTGGTGAGGCGGCAGGCTGCAAGGGCGGGGCTGACTTAAGGGGAAACTGTGACACAGAGCTGGCTTTGGACTACAGTGGTTGCCACAGTGGGAGAAACTCCCAGTCTCACACGAGAGTTCGTTGAAAAGTGGGCTAGAGAGGAGCAGGTGAGCTGCATTGTTCCCTCTCTGGTCCCTCCCCAACAGCAGCTCCTCGGCACAGCAAGAAGGCTTGCCCTGCTTGGGTGAATACCTAAGGCCCCGCCTCCTTAACAGGGTCCCCGAACAAAGAAATAGGGCCAAAATTAAAGAACAGAGCAAAACTTCAGAAAGAGAGCTAAGCGATGAGGAGATAGCCAACCTATCTGATGGAGAATTTAAAGCCCTGGTAATCAAAAATGCTTACAGAACTGATTGAGCTTGGTCAAAAAATGAAAGAACAAATGAAAGATACCCAAATTGAAATAAAGCAAAATATTCAGGAAACCAACAGTGACAGGAAGGAAACTAGGATTCAAAGCAACGATTTGGAACAAAAGAAAGAAATAAACATCCAACCAGAAAAGAATGAAGAAACAAGAATACAAAAAATTGAAAAGAGACTTTTGAACCTCTGGGACAACCTAAAACATTCCAATATCTGAATTATAGGGGTGCCAGAAGAGGAAAAAAATGGCGAGAAATTGAAAACTTATTTGAAAAAATAAAGAAGGAAAACTTCCCCAATCTGGCAAAGGAAATAGACTTCCAGGAAGTCCAAGAAGCCCAGGAAGTCCCAAAGAAGTTGGACTCAAAGAAGAACACACCAAGGCACATCATCATTAAGTTACCCAAGATTAAAGACAAAGAGAGAATCTTAAAAGCAGCAAGAGAAAAGGAGACAGTTACCTACAAAGGAGTTCCCATAAGGCTATCAGCTGATTTCTCAAAAGAAACCTTGCAGGCAAGAAGGGGCTGGAAAGAAGTATTTGAAGTCATGAAAGGCAAGGACCTACATCCAAGATGACTCTATCCAGCAAATCTATCATTTAGAATGGAAGGGCAGATAAAGTGCTTCCCAGAGAAGGTAATGTTAAAGGAGTTCATCATCACCAAGCTCATCATTTCACCTTATCATATGAAACGTTAAAGGGACTTATCTAAGAAAACGAAAATAAAAAACATGAACAGCAAAACGACAACTTACAACTATCAACAAATGAACCAAAAAAAATAAAAGAAAGAAAAACACTGAAAACAAAAACTAAGCAAACAACTAGAACATGAACAGAATCAGAGAAATGGAGATCACATGGAAGGTTTTCAGTGGGGAGGGGGAAGGGAGGAAGAGGGGGGAAAGGTACAGGAAAGAAGAAGCATAATTAGTAGGGATTAAATAGATGGGGAAAGGTAAAAAATGGTATACGAAACAGAAAACTCAAGGAGCTTGTATGTACAACCCATGGACATGAACTAAGCAGGGGGGATACTGGAGGACTGGGAGGTACAGGCTGGAGGGGGGATAAAGGGAAAAAATTGGGAAAACTGTAATAGCATAATCAATAAAATATACTTTAAAAATTTGTCAACAGGAAAAAATATATAAAAATTAAAACTTCCGCCCTGGCTGGCGTAGCTCAGTGGATTGAGCACGGGCTGCGAACCAGGCATCACAGGTTCGATTCCCAGTCAGGGCACATGCCTAGGTTGCAGGCCATGTCTCCCAGCAACTGCACATTGATGTTTCTCTCTCTCTCTCCCTCACTTCCGTCTCTAAAAATAAATAAATAAAATCTTAAAAAAAAATAAAAAATAAAAATTAAAACTTCCAATAATATCCAAGACAAAACTTTCAGTGAAATGCCCCTGAATTGCCTAGACATCTACATACAGTTAGCAACCACCTTTCTTACTACAAAGTTAACAGAAATGCAAAGAAAATGTCAAAGTATGGCAAACAGTGACAATCTCTTATGTTGACAACAAATCCCCAAATCTGTTACCTTTGAAAATGTGTGAGAACATAGAATTCCAGTGCAAATGAGTACTTCCAGATGAATGGCTACAGTTCTCTAGATGTCGTCTAAGGGACTGAGGAGAAGAAACTGTGCAGGAAGCATACCTGAATCTTGCAAGACAACACACAAACCTGGCCACATACACATGGGCCTCTTATAGTTAGGCAGTGATGAAAAATAAGGTAAACCCTAAGAATAGTGGCCAGACTACAACCTAAACAGTAAAATTTAAATATACTTCAGCAGGAGAGTAGCATTAATAAGGCCTAAGGCATGAGTACAGTATGTTGAATAGAAATAACAATGCCTTAAGTGCAGTGGGATTGCAAATAAATAGGTACTTAGGCAGGCACTCCACTCCCTATACATGCCTGTATGTAAACTTTTGGTGAGCATCTCAAGACAGCTAGGTGAAGGGAATCAAGAGTAGTATGGATGATAAAAAGAGAAAGAGAGGGGGAAAGGAATGATACAGATGAAAACCCAGGCCACTTCTTGGGTACTGAAGGAGTCTCGTGGGTTCAGGGCAAGAATATCCCCCAGAAGATTAGCCTATATGCGTACACACTTAAGCATGTACACATGTACACATATGGATACCGGCCCAGCATCCAGGTCATTCCTGCAAAGGAAGCTGAATCTAAATTTTATTTCCTGCTACAGAAGTATCCAAACTAAGACACCACTGTTTTCTCACTTCTGCTGGAATCAAGCAGTACATCTTTCAAATGGTATCAAATCCACTGAGCACAATGCCCTTCTGAAGCTAACAGGCTTGTTATGGAGAATCTATAGAGCAAGTTCATCAGGTACAAAAAGAGATTTTTGTCAAGATTGTGCTATATAATTATGTCTTTTCCTTTTAAAAAGAACACTAACTGTGTCCTTCAAACTTGCCTGGCTCCTGATTCCTACATACAGCTGACTTGAGCCAGAAGCAACACCTTGTGGGTTCCCCCCGCCTCAGGTACATGAACATGTGCAATTGCAGGATGAGTATATGCAGAGGCTGACTGTGGAGGCCCTCTCTCCAATTCAGCTCCCTGACAGCAAACTCTGGTTAGAAAGCAGGTCAGTAGCACAAAGTTTTGCTGAGCAGTGAGTCTTCATTCATGCTCAGGGAGCATTTTCCATGGCCTATGTCTCATTCCCAGCATGAAATACATTTTTTAAGCCCAGATATTCAGACTTGTGAACTTTGTCCTAATAATGTTCTATTTTCCAAATCAAGATCTTAAATTTCATGAACCTAGACCACCAACTTACACTATACACCAGAATAAACTCAAAATGAATGAAAGACTTAAATATAAGTCATGATATCATAAAAGTCCTAGCAGAAAACACAGGCAGTAAAATTTCAGATATCCCACATAGCAATATTTTTGCTGATATATATGCTAGGGCAAGGAAAGAAAGGAAAAAATAAACAAATGGGACTACATCAAATTAAAAAGCTCCTGCACAGCTAAAGAAACCATCATCAGAATGAAAAGGGAACAGACTATATGTGGGAGAACATATTTATCAATGATACATCAGACAAGGGTTCAATCTGCAAAATATATAAAGAACTCATATGACTCAACACCAGGATGACAAACAATCCAATTAAAAATGGGCAAATGATCTGAATAGACATTTCTCCAAGGAGGACATACAGAGGGCCCAGAGACATATGAAAAGATGCTCAACATCACCTGCCATCAGAGAGATGCAAATTAAAACCACAATAACATACAACCTCACACTTGTCAGAATGGCCATCATAATAAATAAGCAAACAAGTGCTGGTGAGGACAGGGAGAAAAGGGCACCCTAGTGCACTATTGATACAAATGCAGAATGGTGCAGCCATTATGGAAAATGGTGTGGAATTTCCTCAGAAAACTAAAAATGGAACTGCCTTTTGACCCAATGATTCCACTGCTGGGATTATATCCTAAGAATCCCGAAACACCAATTCAAAAGAACTTAAGCACCCCAATGTTCATAGCAGTGTTATTTACAATAGCAAAGTGCTGGAAACAGCCTAAGTGCCCATAAGCAGATAAATGAATCAAAAAGCTGTGGTACATTTACACAATGGAATACTGCACAGCAGAAAGGAAGAAGGAACTCCTACCTTTTTGCAGCAGTATGGATAGAAACAGAATATTATGCTAAGTGAAATAAGCCAGCTGGTGAAAGACAAGTACCATATGATCTCACCTATAAGGGAAATCTAATGAACAAAATAACCTAATGGGCAAAATAGAACCAGAGACGTGGAAACGTGGAACAGAGCTGACAGTGACCAGAGGGGAGGGAGGAGAGGGATAATGGTGGAAAGAAGGGGAAGAGACTAGTCAAAGAACATACATATGACCCATGGACATGGACAGTAGTGTGGGGATTGACTGTAGGAGCAGGAAAAATTGACTGTGGGCTGGGCTGAGGAGGGTAAAGGGAAAATTGAGACAACTGTAATAGAATAACAATAAAAAAGTTTTTTAAGGACTTCCAGTCAAGATGGAGGCATGGGTAGACACACTGTGCACAACCAAAAGAAGAACAACAATTTAAAAACAAAAAGCAACCAGAACTGACAGAAAATCAGAAAGTCTGACAACCAAGGAGCTAAAAAAGACACATTCATCCAGACCAGTAGGAGGGGTGGAGTTGGGCAGCCTGGGCAGAGAGGACTCACAGCAAGGCAGCAGCTAGCAGACAGGGGTAAGCAAGGGGGCTGCTTGCAGATCCAGTGAGGTGGCAGATTGTGGAACCAGGCACTCAAGGCTCCAGTTGGCCTTAAGGCAGCAGCTGCTGGACTGGGCCATCCCACATTCTCTTGCAGATAAACCAGGCGAAACAAAGGGGGAGCAGGATGGACTGCACAACCCAGGGCCCCAGTTCGGGGAAATAAAGCCTCAAACCACTGATTGAAAACACCTGTGGGGGTTGAGGTGGCAGTGGGAGAAACTCCCAGCCTCACAGGAAAGTTCGTTGGAGAGACCCACAGGGTCCTAGAATGTACACAAGCCAACCCACAGAGGAATCAGCCCCAGAAGGGCCCAATTTGCTTGTGGGAGGTGGGGGAAGTGACTGAAATCCAGCAGAGAGCAGTGCAAGCGCCATTGTTCCCTCTCGGACCCCTTCTGCACATACAGGGTCACAACACAGCAACGCGGGTTACCCCACCCTCGTGGACACCCAAGGCTCTCCCCCTCGCTATGTAACAGATGTGTCAAGACAAAAAAAAAAAAAGAAAAAAAAAAGGCCCAAATGAGAGAACAGATCAAAGCTCCAGATAAAATACAACTAAGTGACGAAGAGGTTGCCAACCTTTCAGATGTACAGTTCAAAACACTGATAATCAGGAGGCTCACAGAATTGGTTGAATTTGGTCGCAAATTAGATGAAGAAATGAAGGCTATGCTAAGTGAAATAAAGGAATATGTACAGGGAACCAATAGCGATGGGAAGGAAACTGGGACTCAAATCAACTGTGTGGACCAGAAGGAAGAAAGAAACATCCAAACAGAAAAGAATGAAGAAACAAGAATTCAAAAAAATGAGGAGAGGCTTAGGAACCTCCAGGACATCTTTAAATGTTCCAATATCCAAATTATAGGGGTACCAGAAGGGGAAGAGGAAGAGCAACAAGTGGAAAAGTCATTTGAACAAATAAGGAAGGAGAACTTCCCCAATCTGGCAAAGGAAATAGACTTCCAGGAAGTCCAGGAAGCTCAGAGAAGTCCAAAGAAGTTGAACCCAAGGATGAACACACCAAGGCACATCATAATTGCATTAGCCGAGATGAAAATGAAGAAGAGAATCCTAGAAGCAGCAAGAGATAAGGAGGCAGTTACCTACAAAGGAGTTCCCATCAGACTGTCAAATGATTTCTCAAAGGAGACTTTACAGGCAAGAAGGGGCTTCAAAGAAGTACTCCAAGTCAGGAAAGGCAAGGACCTTCATCCAAGAATATTCTATCCAGCAAAGCTTTCATTTAGAATGGAAGGGCAGATAAAGTGTTTCTCAGCTAAGGTCAAGTTAAAGGAGTTCATTATCACCAAGCCCTTATTATATGAAATGTTAAAGGGATTTATCTAAGAAAAAGAAGATAAAAAATATGAACAGTAAAATGACAGCAAATTCACAATTATTAACAACTACACCAAAAACAAACAAACTGAGCAAATAACTAGAACAAGAACAGAACCACAGAAATGGAAATCACATGGAGGGTTATCAACAGGGGAGGGGGCGGGGGAAAGAGGGGGAAAAGGTACAGAGCATAAGTAGCATAGATGGTAGGTAGAAAGTAGACAGGGGGAGGGTGAGAATAGTAAGGGAAATGTAGAAGCCGAAGAACTTATATGTATGACACTTGGACATGAACTAAAGGTGGGGAATGTGGGTGGCAGGGTGTGTGCAGGGTGGAGGGGAGTGAAGGGAGGAAATGGGACAACTGTAATAGCATAATCAATAAAATGTATTTCCAAGAAAAGTTCTTTTTTAAAACTTAAATTTCAGCTTCTAATCTTGCTGCACCATCATATCATGATAAATGGTTAGAAGGACCAAAGGTGATTACTGCCATTTATTGAATTAAAGTATTAACCATACTTTTCAAACAGAAATTAGAGAAATCTCAAAAAAGACTCTAGGTGTCTGAAGCCCATCTGACCCTCTCTTTCTCCAACTCAAGTTTTTTTCATTAACCGGAACTACTCTGCTATTGTCAATATATGCAATTTGAATCCTGGCAAGGGATGGGGGCTGATGACAAAAATCACTGACCACTGTAAGTGTGTTCACAAAGACAGGATTACAGAAGGGAGTCCTGTATCCTGGAATAGGGTGTAATTAAAAAAAATAAAAATAATCAGAGAAACCAAAATAATTTGAATCAATGTGTTGGGGAGCCCCTGGGCGTTCATTCTGCTTCAGGCAGCTTTGTGTACAAGTAGAGGCTAGGTGGGCATGTGCTGCTGCCCATGGGATGATCTGCACAGAGTGGTCTGTCACAGTGTTCTCCTCGCTGGAGCTCCAGTTTGCTAAGTGGGAACAACTATGATGGGTGCTGTCTGACATCTGCTTCTCAATCAGCTGAACAATCTGCTTGAATGTTGGCCTGTTTAGAGGATCCACATCTCAGCAAGTCTTCATTATGTCATACATTTCAGCAGGTGCATAGTTAGGGCTCAGCATTCAGAAACCTTCATTCATCATCTTGCAGCACTTAGAATTAACCAGGATTCCAGGGTAGGGGCTGCTTCCTAAAAAGAACAGCTCACACAGAAAAATCCTATAGGACCAGACATCATTTTCAGATGTGTACACACAGTTGAAAATGCTTTAGTGTGCTGTCAACTTCACAGACAGCCAAGTGTTTTCTTTGACCACACAATTAGAATCATTCTTGATGTCTCTGGCTAGACAAAAATTACAAACCTTTGTGATTCTACAATGAGTAAAGAGAGTATTTCTGGCTGCCTAGTCTTTGTGAATACAACTTTTATGAGGCCAGGAAGGCCATGCCCTTTGCAACCTGGTAAGAAAAGCTCAACAAGTCTTCCAGATCCAGGGATCTTCCTTGATGGTAGATCTTCCATCTCGTCATCTTCTGTGATGGTAGGAGTTACATCTCTTTCGACATGTGTGCCTACTCTTGCCAGTCTCCTTTTGTCTGCCTTGGTTGGTACAACATAAAAAACTCCAGGTTTCATATCCATGTACTCATTAATACTATCACTACAAGAAGACTCCTTTGAATGCAGAAGGTTCTTATAAAGTGCTGCTTCTGTGTGATTTTCTTGCTTTGAGCAAATAAGTGAATCATGTCATCTCCTCAAAGAAGGGGAAGGGGCAAGTCAAAGAGCATGAATAGAGAACTCATGGATATGGACAATTTGGTGGAGATTTGATGTGGACTCTGTCCAGTGGGGTCCGTATGTTGTGGACACAATGAACAAATTCACGTGGACTACATAAGTCCTTTGGAGAAAAAAGGATGGCATGGCCACTCTCTAAGAGAGAGAGAGTGCCTTGGCCACTCTCTCAAGGGGAGAACACCCCAACCTTGCCTTGACAAGCTTTTAATGGCTTTCTAATAGCATACATCAAAGAAGGTTCTCATTCATTATGCTCAGGTTTGCTTTAGGTGATTACTTTTACAGGTAACAAAGGGAAGGATGTTACTGATTATTTCTTACAGATTAACAAGGAAAAAATTGTTGCAAATGCAAGGGAACGGTAAGAGTGATTAGTCTGATTACACTGGGTCCTTGGGAGAATTAGCACAGACTTCAGGAAATTACTTTAAAGATACGCAGTAAGCATTTGCTGCTGCAAGTCAGGGTGAGGGAGTTTTAGCAAGAGCAAGCCTCAAAGCAGCCTAGGTATAATGCAGGCCTGGTTTCCCATGGGAGAACCAATCTGTGGGTTTGACGCCCTGAGTGCCACCATGCACCTATGGGCTTTCCAATAGGGCTGGGCTACATTTGCCATTCCACTCGGATAGGTTTCCTACAGAGATTGACTATGGGAGTGGGGGTGGGGTAGGGTAGGGGAGAGCAATGGGGAAAAAGGTGGGGCAACTGTAATTGACAACAATAAAAGAAAATTCAAAAGATCACCATAGCAACAATATTCTGTAAAGGCCAGTGTGACCCTCCAATCAATTGTGCATGCTTTGAGTGAGTGCACAATGTTTATATGATTACTGAGGTAATTCAAGACTTTGAGTTCAGACATTAGGGCTTCTTATTCCATTAAATGGGCACTCAGTTTGAGTATCTTTACAGCAATAGTTGTGGCCACACCAACTTAGTGAAGCTGTAAGATGTGGCCTCAATAACTTCCCAAAGGTGCCAGCCCCCAAGGTTGTCCCCAAACAGTCTCTTTCTGAGAAACTCCCACTTGTGATCATAAGGAAGTTGCATTAGGTCTATGTAAAAATAATTGTTTCCATTTATCCCCTCAACAACCTTTCACTGCATTTCATAATGTGGCTTTCCATAAATATTTGTAAGCAAGAATCATCACAATAATGCAATCATATTGGCTGAGATCACAAAACCAATCAGCAAAGGTATGAACAGGGTATAGGAATGGACTTGTTCTTTTTTTAAAATTTAATAAAGTTTTATTTTTCAAAATGTACAGCTGGTGGAAACTGTTTTTCATGCATTTTCACCAACAGCTGGGGCATCCCCACCTTTAGTGTTCCTGGTATACATTACTTGAGCTCTGTGCTTTGAAAGTACTTTTCTAAAAAAAGATTTTCTTTATTTATTTTTAGAGAGGGGAAGGGAGGGAAAAGAGAGAGAGAGAGAGAAACATCAATGTGTAGTTGCCTCTCTCATGCCCCCTCCACGGGGGATCTGACCTGCATCCCAGGCATGTGCCCTAGACCGGGAATTGAACCAGTGACCCTTTGGTTCGTAGGCCAGTACTCAATCCACTGAGACACACTAGCCAGGGCTGAAACTACTTTAATAAGTCTTACTAAGGAGCTCCTGAGGGTCTCAGAGAAAACAGCTAGGGTTATAAGCTTGTAGATGGAAACTTCCTTACAGAGTTTGTCATATGTTGCTTTGTCAAACAAGATAGGTTATTGAGCTTGTCCCGAACTTTGCCTTTGGACCACTTTGTTTTGGCCTTGCTCCCAGATTTGTTCCGTGTGTCTGTTTTTCTTGGATGAATTTCCAGCATTTTTCTTCTTCTTCTTATCCTTGGGTGCCTGTTGAAGAAAAGCAAGAAAACCGCCAGCTCATAACACAGCCCCATGCTCCCCTCTTACTGTGCCTCCTACCCCAGTCAAGCTCCACTAGTGAGCATGTGGGTGAAACAATACACCTGACCACCCTCTGAGCTGAAGGTGGAAGTTCTGGGGGCCCTCCTTCCAAAGGAGCCTTAACTATGCTCTGACACCATCTAGTTCTCAGATTTGTACTGGCTCTGCATCACTTCTCAACGTAGAGAAACTTGAAGAGCAGCTGCTACCACTGCTGCCTTGAGAAGATGTCAGAAAAAAAGTGGAATGATTTTTTTCTTTAAATGCGAAGTTTAAAAGGATTCAAACTTCACCCTGAAAGGACAAACCCGGCACCATTTGCTATCATGGTTCCATTTGCCAAGCAGGCCCATGACCTTGTTAAACATGATTGCGATTTTACTCTTCTGAGCTTATGTCCCCAGGACTGGAAAAGCAAGAATATAATGTGACTAATTGATTCCCACAGGCATAGGCAAAAGATAACATTGGAGAAAACTGCAGCTACACAAAACCAACTGAAACCTCCTATGTTGCAAAGCTCCTAACAGCCCAGTGGCCACATAACAGCAATCCCCACCCTTCATAATCCAATAAAAGCTCAATGTACCAACCTTTCAGTGCTGTGTGTTTCTTCATGCCTGGCCTCTTTCCTCTCTTGGAAAGTGAATAAAACTTTGCTCTCTGTATGTTGTGAATTCTTTGCTCTCCTGTCTTTGTGAATTCTTTCACAGCCTACGTTAATGGCCACCCTAACATTGTGGTGGCCCATATGGGGACATCCTCAATTTCTCCCTCTCCTCCATTTCCTGAGACTTGTGACTAGGGGAACAGTGGGTAGCAGAACCTCATCCCAGGCTTACCCCCTAACCCTGTCTCTATGAGGTTTAGAGAAAGGATTCTAATTCTTTTTCCATCTCTGGATTCTGTGGACCCCCTCCTCCCTACTCCCTACATGGCCTGTGATCAGTAGATCCCTCTGAATTTTGGGAGGATGTTGGGAACTGCCCTGCCTTGTTTCAGAAGCTGTAACACCCACATGGCTAAGGCTGAGTGGGTGATCTTCAGACCATAAGCCACTAAGGAGACAAAGTTTATCTCCCTGGCAGGGGTGCTGCTTCTGCTCCTTTTACTTCATCCATAATTTTCCCCTAATGCTTGATCAGTTAGCCAATGACAGGTAAGATTCCCCAAAGAGGGGAATGAACTAAGACAGGAACGATTATGGGGAGGCCCCAGGGAAGGACTTGGGGGGCTATAGCAAAAGGGGGTGATGGACCCTCGCCCCTTGGCTTTGACATAGCCTGAGTCCTCATTCTGTCTGAGAGAAGTCTCCTAATCTCTTGGGTGCCTTACTCCCCCTGCCTGGCTTAAGCCTGAAACAATGACAGAGGGTGGTGCAGCCCTGTGCTGGAAAAGATGGGTTCCCTGGGTGATCAGGCCTAAGAAAGAATACATAAAATCCTGTGAAAACTGATTTGCTAAGAATGCTCTTAATTAAATGATAAGGGTCCGAGCACGAAATGAGTTTGTTTCCCAAAGTTTTGTAGCCTTTTAGCTTACAGACCCTGACTCAGAATAAGCCCTAGTAGTTCTTTGTATGCTATCTATTGTTTAATCCTTACTGCCTGACAATGATTAATGAACTTTACCTGTATTCCTGTGCAAATTAAAAGCCAATAAAAACCTGTCAAGGCAAGGATTGGGGCGCTCTCCTTTGAGAGAGTGGCCAGGCCACCCTGAGGCACTTTCCCCTTGAGAGAATAGCTGTGCCGTCCCTTTTCCTTCACAGGACTCGGTAGCCTGTGTGAATTTTTCTCGTATCTCATCCATAATACTGCAGACACAGTGGGCCGGTGTCCACATCAGGAAGAAAACATTCACTTTGTCAAAAGTGATGGCTTAGTCCCCTGTCTAATCCCTGGTGTCAGATCTATTACTTTCCAAGGGGTTTACCCAGGAGGGATGCCTCTGAGGCAGGAGATAGTCAGGAGGGAGTAAACTCTGGAGGTGCCCCAGGGGTAAGATAAAGGACATCAGTACAGGACTGAGACCCTTGTTCCTGATTTCTGGAAAAGTGCTGAATCATGGTGAATCATGAATGCACCTGCGCAAAAGATGCCACATGACCCTTGCTTCATTATAATAGCATTATAATAAGTGAACATTGTGTGACTCCTTTCTCTGGTGGCCAGTCATGGGAGACCACATGCACAGTAGCTTTAAAGTAATACAACTACTTGTACATGCGCAGTAAAAGCTCACCAAAACTAGCCAGGAAATATCTGCCCTATAAGAACAGAATCCCTCCAGCCCCTGAGGTCAATCTCTGCTCAGAGTTGGCTTGCTCCCATGTTCTATAGAATGTGCTATCACTTAATAAATCTGCTCTCTTTCTGCTATAAACTCTCTTTGTGTTCAGTTCAATTCTTTGTCTGCGATCACCAAGAACCTGGTTACCTGTGCCCACCTGTGATACCTCCTGATTGTCTCTTTGGTGGGTTCAGTCTTCTCTCAGACTCAGGTATGCCTGACTCCAGGACAGATCTTCATGGTCTCAGTCTGCCCTTGGACTTGGATGCTCAACTCTGGCGGCAGATCTCTAGGTTGTTTGAGTTGGGTACACCGTTCTCAAACCTTCCCCTACCTCAGCATGTTCATGTCCCTGAGATATCCTTCCCTTTTAACCTGAAGGCTTTGGGACTTACCAACTTACCTGGCCCCAGTACAATCAAGGTGATCAGGAGGTCTGGCCCATAAACAGATCTCTTAACTATAATACTGTTCTCCAACTCAATCTTTACTATCACTGTCTCAAAAATGGTTTGAAGTCCCTTACAATTCAGGTCTCTTTTGAACTCTCTCACCACCCTGATCTGATATTCATTCCTCCTGTTGAATGCTTCTACTAAGTTCTACTTCCTTTCCTCCCCTTTCTTTGCAGAATTCAGATGGTATTCCTTTCTCAGCACTCCCTCACCTTCCTTTGACACTGCCACCCAGACTATAAAGCTCAAAAAGAAAAAAATCAGGAGTTAAGTTTTTTAAACACTCAAAATTCTCCTCCTGAAGACCTGGGAGCTGCTGAAGCCCTGGGAAATAGTAGGGCAATTAACAAGCAGCAGAGTGCCTGCCTCTCCAATGTAGGGGGGAAAAGGTGACACTTAAACTCAAGCCACTTTTCCTCCCAAACCTGAGAGCTTCGTTTGTCTTTAGCAGAGCAGGTGGGCCCACCCTAAGGGTGGAACATCCTGCTTCCCAACTCACTACCCCCCGCCACCCCACCAAGAACAGATCCCTGAGACCTAGTAGAAGAATTATCTGGATACATGTTCCCTTCTCTGTGTCTAATCTGACCCTTTGCAAAGAAAAACCTGGTTGATTTTCAGAAAATCCTAGCAAGTTCACAGAGGGGTTTAATCATTAATACTGACTTATAACCTAACTAGGAGTGATTTACAGATTGCACTATAAATAAAAAGCAGTACATAATAGGGGTCACTAGAGCTGTCATGCTCAACATTACATATCCCTGAGCCTGCAAAGGGCTGAGAACTTCTAGGGATACATTTTATCTAGCAGGCAACCCCAGGCATCAGGAAAAAGTTACAAAAGCTAGCCTTGGGACCCCAGGCTCCACACTGAGCAACTAGTAGAGAGAGCTTTCAGTTGTTTTTTTAAGATATTATTTATTTTTAGAGAAAGGGGAAAGGAGGGAGAAAGGGAGGGAAAGAAAGATTGATGTGTGAGAGAAATAGTGATCGGTTGCCTCTCACATGCCCCCAACTGGGGACCTGGTACACAAACTCAGGCATGTGCCCTGACTGGGAATTGAACCAGCAACCATCTGTCACAGGTGGGCACAGGTAACCAAGTTCTTGGTGATCAGGACAAAGAATTGAACCAAACACCCAGAGTTTATAGCAGAATGTCTTCATCAAAATCCCAAAGTCTCTTAAAACACCCACAAATACACACAGTCCTTCGTTCCCCTCTTTGCCTGGTACCTTATCTCAGGAGAACAGACTCAGGCAGCCCCTGGTTCTTCCCAGTAATCTGTGCTCTGCTGGTGGGCCTCCCTCGGTTCCCGGCACCATCAGCTATGTCTCCGGGATCTCCAGTTCTTATTCCAAAACCACATGGCACCTCCTCATAGCCCACCAGCAAGAGTCCTTTTACCCCTTTCCTTCTTGCAGTGTCACTCCTGCATTCTTCTGAACTAAGAGAGAGCTCTGCATCACTGCTACATCTTTCTTTCCAGCTTCCTAAGCTGTGTGGCAAAGGGAGACCCAAAGCTGCATGGCAATTCTCTGCCAAAGCCACGTGGTGGTTCTCCGCTAAAGCTGTGTGGTGATTCTTGTCATGGCTGCCATGCCTGGGGTTAAATCCCAGTGCTAATCTTCCTCTGCAGCCCCATTTCCAACTTCTCCCACAATCGGCTACACTTGCCAGCACTCCCATATTTTCCAGCTTTTCTGGGCTGCCATAATAAGTCTGGGCAGGCATGGACCCGTGGTGTGGAGCCAATCATCTCCAAATTCTCATGCCAGGCTCTGTAACCAGGGGGAGTTGCCTCCCAGTTACATCTTGGGTAGAAGTCACTCCCTTCTCCCTGGCTCAAAGCATGGCCACAGCTATTTAACATATCCATGAAACCAGTTGAATGTTATAGATACGTTAAATGAACGTTCCAGAGGTTATCTGCAAAACTGTTGCTATGCAAAACAACTCAATGGCCCTGCTCCATGTATCCCATCCCCAGCTCAGACTTGTGGGGGTGAGGACATCCCATATTTTTAATATATCCTGGACACCCTGAGTTCTGGACCCCAGTACAAATCCTTCTTTTGGGGGCCCCTTGGCTGCACCCTCTTATAGGCTGGTGCTCAATCCACTGAGCCACACCAGCCAGGGCAATTTCAGTGTTTTTAACAATTGAGACAGGGCACAGGAAGAGCAGAAAGCCACCCAACAGAAACAAGAGTCACTTGTTAGCTTTAAGTTCTATATCATCACAGAGTCACCCATCCCCCAGAATGCAATGACTAACCAAGGGGAAAGGCTATTCCAGGAGAACACTGGAAGATGGGACACCCACAGCAAAGTTGGGATCAAATACCTCCAGAACCATGCCCCCTCTGCAAGAGGGAAGGCCATGAGAAAGGTGAGTGTCCTAGGCTCTGAAGGGAACCTTGTGCCTCTGAGAATTAATGGTGCCTGAGGCCTCCTTCCACCCCCATGGACACCTCATAATCATACCAGAGGAACCTCATGTGGTCCCTGACATGGAAGGTAAGCCCATTACATTTCATTAGACATGGGGTTGCTTGCTCTTCCCTGACTCACTCACCAGGGCCTCTTTCTCCCAAAAGCTACTTGATCACTGGGATAAATGGGCATCCTCATTGTTACCATTTCACTCAAACCCTCAGCTGCTGCCTCAGTAATTTCACTTTTAATCATGCCTTTCTCAAAGTTCAAGGGTGTCCCACCCCCTTATTAGGGAGGGATATCTTGTCTAGTCTAAAAACTATTGTAACACCCAGAGTCACCTTCCTTCTCCTTCCCTCACAATGCCAATACAGCACAAGAACACATACACTGAGAAAGATGGGCAAATTGCCTTAACTCAAACGCCCCAAAAGCTGGATTTAAATATATACTAATATTTATAGACACTTTCACTGGATAGATTGAAGCCTTTCCTACCAGAATAGAAAAAGACTACTGAGATAGCCAAATACTTACTAAAAGAAATCTTACTTAGATCTTTAGGGTACTCCCTTCATAAACAACCCCCAACAATGACTCTTGCCTTTTAAACTGTCCGATTCCACCCTCTCCCTCTTAACGACCCTAACCTGGGCCCATAGGCAGGGACAACTCTACATCTCTAAACAGCAGGAAGTAGCCATAAGAAGATAAGACCTTCACCTGTACTCCCCAGATTTGTGTCTAATCATTAAGAATAAAATAATTTTAAAACCAGAGGGGTGAATGAAAGAACAAAGCTGCCACTGAAACTGGGGGAAAAAAAACCAACTAGCATTTGTGCTGCCTGTCACATACCAAACCCAATAAGCAGAGACAGAGATTGAATCTTTGTGGGCGCTTTATTCAGAAGACCGGCAATCTGAGAATACAGTGGGTTTATACCCTAATGGATATATTAGGTATAATGTTTTATTATACCTAATAATAAAATAATGTTTTATTTCCTTCCAAGCCAGCCTTTTTATAACAAAAAACAAGGTGCATTGAAGGGTTTTGAAATTCAGGGAAAATTCGATTTAAAAAACTGCAGCATTCTCACCCAAGGCGGTTAGCTGTTCCAGGGAGGGTGGGCGGGCAGGTGGGCAGTCTGTCTCTCCCTGGAACCCAATGGCTCAGATGTCTCCAGCTGTGTCCCAGAAGGCCGGCTGTCTCTCCAGGGAGTGGTGGGCCTTACCTGCAGTTCCAGAAACAACAGCTTTAACATATGCATTACCTACTAGGCTTATTAACTATTTACCTTAAACTAAAATTTTCTAACTCTTGACTTCCCTATCACCACCATTTGCTATCATGGTGCCATTTGCCAAACAGGCCTATGACCTTGTTAAACATGATTGCGATTTTACTCTTCTGAGCTTATGTCCCCAGGACTGGAAAAATTACCGGAAAAGTGCTGCGGTCCGGCCGCAGCTGGGTCAAGGGTCTCCTGAAGGTGGGTAAGGCATCGGCGATGGGTAACAGACGACAACACGACTCAGAGGACGGTGAAGCTCTGTTCCGTTTATTGCAAGTACAAACAGAGTTTTATATTTTCATTTTTGGCAGTGATTAACATTTGCGATTAGGTGAAGCAGGAAGTTTTTTATCCAAACATCTAGTCATGCTAATCTAGTAACCTATTAAATGCAAACAATTAGAAATAGCTGTATGTACAGAATTTGAATGTCTTATTGTTTATTAAAGTTCTCAGAATTTGTCATGGGGCAAAAGGATACGCTCGATTGGATAGAGGTCTCTGGTAATTATTTCTACATGTTTGGTTTGTAATAGCTAACCAGCTTCTCTTATTTCTTTGCCTGTCTAATTCTAATTGATATATATTCCTGTTCAAGGTAAAGGAGGGGCTGTTACTTCAACAACTTTTAGACATTCAGGGGCTATTTCACTAGAGGGGATTTTATTCTCTGATTAAGAAATTATTTTATACAACTTCATTGGAATTATTCGAATCAATAAACCTTAAATAAAAATATATAACAATCCCACAACCTTTTAATCATCAAAACAAGCATGTAAGGAGAGATAGAGGGGAGATCTAGCCACAGTAAACCTTTTGACTTAAAAGGTGATAGACAGTTTTATTAAATTTTATAGGATATAGGCCATTCTTGACTTTCTCATGTCTTATTCTATTTCTATTTGGTTAATTCAGAAAATTCTCTTTTAAAGCTGCTGCATGATAAGGGGAAATGTGGGCAAAATCCTTTGACAAGCTGGCGGAGTAGTGACCTGTTTTGTTCCTTAGTAAAAAAAAACACCAGGGAGGTCTGCTTCGAGCTAACCTTTCCATGAAATTTAGACTATTATAAGGCACTTGAACTCCAATCTTATTGACCATTCTAATGCCATGTTCATTATATGCCCCTGTATAAGGCAATGGGGGATCTGGAACCCTCTGGAGACTATTAGCCCCTCTTTGGGGATACCATAATTTACCATTAATCCAATATGCTACCCAGGGGCATCCCTGGGCCATGGGTAGGGGTCTATATAGTTTTTTCTTGTTTTCTTGGAAGACCCTTTGTATCTGTGGATAAGGAACAGGTGTGGGAAAGTCTGCCAACAATTCAGCCTGTTATGACTGATTCATGAATTCTTTCATGGGAACAATCGAGGATAATTTCTTACTCAGGTTTATAAACACCTTGTTTACACGATTTGGGCATGATTCAATATTCTGGGGAGAACTAGTTGTCCCTTCAGAATTTCCCTCAAAATCAATCTTTGACTGGCTTCGAGCCTCTCTTTCTTCATGGCCTATTCTTATGTGAAATCAGGACACAAAGCAAGACCACGAATAATATCAACAAGGAATTATTAAGAGCAATCCCAGAAAAATTACTGCCCCCCTTTTGTATACCACGTTCTCTTCCAGGAAGATGGATTCCTTGAATTCCTTCTTTCCACGTCCTGGACCTTGTCAGACAACATGGTTGGAAGAGGACATGGCAGAAAAGCAAGAATATTATGTGACTAACTTCTTCCCACAGGCATAAGCAAAAGATAACATTGGAGAAAACCACAGCTACACAAAACCAACTGAAACCTCCTGTGTTGCAAAGCTCCTAACAGCCCAGTGACTACACAATAGCAAACTCCCACCCTTTATAATCCAATAAAAGCTCACTGTACCAACATGTCAGTGCTGGAGCATTTTTCCACATCTAGCCCCTTTCTTATCTCAGAAAGTGAATACAATTTTGCTCTCTTCATGTTCCTGTCTTTGTGAATTCTTCCACAGCCCCTGTCAAACAGCCACCCTAACACACCGTGTGGCACTCACTTGGCCAGATGGTTCCTGGGTATCAGAGCAGGCTCTCCATGCCCTTACCATGCTCTACCTGGAATCTAATATTGTAAAACTATAGAGAGCTGCAATGGAAAGAATAGGGCTTTGGCTTCTAACAAACCTAAATTTAAATCCTGGCTCTTCCACTTTGTGATCTTCAGAACATCACTGCTCTTTTCTGAACTTTGGTTTTATTGATGATAGAATTAAGATAATACTACTTGACTTCCAGTAAAGATGGTGGTGTAGGTAAACACATCTTGCATCCTCAAACAACCACATCAAAATTACAGCTAAAATATAAAACCACCATTATTCAGAACCATCAGAAATACAGCTGAATGGAAGTCCTACAACTATGGAATTGAAAAAGAGACTACATCAAGACTGGTAGGAGGGGGCAAAGACACAGAATGGGCTGGTTCCATACCCACATGTGGAGGATAAAAATTGGGAGGCACATCTCAGGAACAAGGGGTCCCAACCCCACGTCAGGCCTCCCAACCCAGGTTTCCAGTGTCAGGAAGTTAAGTCTCATAAATTCTTCCTGTAAAAAGCAGTAGGGATTGAGGCCGTGGAAGAAAGAAACTTCTGGAGTCCCAGGCAGTTCCTCTTAAAGAGCCCACACAAAGACTTACTCAGACTCATTTGCTCTGAGCTCCAGCATGGGGGCATCAGATTGAAAGGTGCCAGGGACGTGCAGGGAGGAACAGAATTTTCCAGCATCAGGGTGAGATCGAGGGGCAGCTCTCTCCTAGACAGAAGTGGTGAGAGAGGACACTGTTCCTTTGCTGAGCCCTCCCCTCCACAAACAGAGCCACAGAGCCACCAGGCAGGTACCATCTCTGACTCCATCAACCTGGCTCACATTGTTTGCCCTGCTGTGGTGATTCCCTGATGCCCTGCCCCACCCAACTTTCAGGCCCATCCAAGCTGTTTCCAGTGGCTTTTCCATACACATGGCTTGTCTTTGTCCATGCTTCAGATTTTCCTAAATTCTTTTACACAAGCAACTTCTGGCTTCAGTGAGTTCTGTACCTCTTGATATATTACCCCAGGCCTAGTACTAGCAGCAGCTGGCCTTGGTTCCCAGTTTCACCTCACCTGGGCCTCTCCTAGCCCAGCACAAGGAGAGCCATCTGTAGATTGCTTTGTAGCTTATGCTGTTTCACCCTGGACAGAACACAGGTGGGGTCTAACCTTGGATGTGCTAAAAGCGATCAAGCCTCAACTACAACAGGAGGGCATATACAGTTCACACAGTGGGCACACCTCAAGTACTTAGCTTGGGTAACAGAGGAAGTTGTACCACTGTACCATACAGGCCACCTACTATATTAGGCCACTCTACCTAGCCTGGTAGACACAGCAGCTCTACCTAACACATAGAAACAAACACAGGAGACCGTAAAATGAGGAGACAAAGAACATGGTCCAAATGAAAGAACAGAATAAAACTCCAGAAAAAGAACTAAACAAAATGGAGACAAGTAAGCTACTAGATGCAGAGTTCAAAACACTGGTTATAAGGATGCTCAAGGAACTCAGTGGGAATCTCAATAGTACATAAAAAAAAGATCCAGTTCAAAACAAAGGATACACTAATTAAAATAAAGAACAATTTACAGGGAATCAACAGTAGAGTGCATGAAGCCAAGAATCAAATCAGCGATTTGGAATATAAGGAGGCAGAAAACAACCTATCAGACCAAGAAGAAAAAAGATTAAAAAAATGAGGATCATGTAAAGATCCTCTGGGACTACTTCAAGCATACCAACATTTGCTTCATGGAGGTGCTAGAAGGAGATGAAAAAGGCAAGAAATTGGAAACCTATTTGAAAAAAGTAATGACAGAAAACTTTTCTAACTTGTTGAAGGAAATAGACATACATATCCAGGAAGTGCAGAGTTCCAAACAAGATGAACCCAAAGAGGCCCACACCAACACACAATTAAAATGCCAAATGTTAAAGTGGCAAGAAAAAAGCAGTTGGTTACCTACAAAGGAGCCTCCATTAAGACTGTTAGCTAATTTCTCAAAAGAAACTTTGCAGGCTAGAAGGGATTGGCAAGAAATATTCAAAGTGATGAAAAGCAAGAACCTACAACCAAGATTACTCTAAGCAGCAAAGCTCTCATTTTGAATAGGAGTGTCCAACCTTTTGGCATCTCTGGGCTTGGGCCACACATTAAATACACAAACACTAACAAAAACTGATGAGCAAAAATAAAAAAGGTCATGGATAATTTTCATGATATCTGCCACCACAGATAAGCAAAAGTCCTCACATAATAACCCTAATTATGCAGCGGCCCTTTCAACAATCTTTTAAAATCATTGAGCTGGTCTGAAGTTTGTGATCACTAAAATAGAAAATGTATATATCTAAGTAATAAAATGTTATTTTTTTACATTTTTAATTATGAAAGTAAAAGAAAAGAGGGCAACATAAAACTAGTGGGATGTTTGACATTGTATTTGAGAAACTAGTGCAGCTGGTTTGATAGAAATACTTGCATTTCTCAGTAAGTTCTCAACATGCTTATCAGATATTTTGGTTCTAATTTTACTATTAATGTGTTTCATTCTTTTTTTTTTAATTTCCTTTTTTTTAACATTATTTATTTATTTATTTATTTTTAGAGAGGGAAGGGAGAGGGAGAGAGAGAAACATCAATGTGTGGTTGCTGGGGACCACGGCCTGCAACCTAGGCATGTGCCCTGACTGGGAATCGAACCTGCAATGCCTGGTTTGCAGCTCGCGCTCAATCCACTGAGCTACGCCAGCCAGGGCTAATGTGTTTCATTCTTGAAAATAGTCACTTGCAAATGTAGGTGCTTCCAAATAGCAATGGCATGAATAAGGTGTGATAGTGAAACAAGGTATATTTGTCTCCGGGAAGACAGGAATATAAAAATCCAGTAAAGAGGCACAATCAAAATTTTCTTTAGTTGAATGCCAGATCAAATGGAATGGAATGCTCTCTGCATTCCACTTGAAAACTGGCAGGTAACATATTTACATTGCCTGAAAATGGAGTCACAAATACAGTAAAATATTCATTATTTTACCAGAAATCTTGAAATGTTCTCAAATTCTTGTATGAAATCGAAAAGCAAGGCTGCATATTTTTCGCTGTTCACAGCACTGTGTTTAGCCAACATGTCGAAATACATAAAATTGTTTGTCTTAATTATGAGATTGCCATAATTTCAGTTACATTTGGAAGGCAGTCATGGTTTGAAACATGTTATTAATAAGTTGGTTTTCACCTTGAAGATGCATATTTAACTCATTTAAATGAGCGGTTAAGTCCACTAAAAATGCTAAATCTGTAAGGCAGTTTTCATCATCAAGTTCCAGCACAAATTTGTTTTTTGATACCATAAATGACTTGCTAACATGTCATAAATCATAAGCTCTTTTAAACATTTGTCCTTGACTTAGCCACCTTACTTTCGAAAAGTAAATGATATTGCCATAATCTACATCAATTCTTTTAAGGAATTCCTGGAATTGACAATGATTCAATCCTTTGCCTCATGAAATTCACAGTCTTGATAATTATTTGCATGATGTTATCCATTTTTTAAAAGCTTTTGTGCATAAGTTTCCTTGGTGTACTATGCAATGATACTTCATCAAATGTGAGATTTGGGTGGCAATTACATCATTTTCTATTAATATTTTTTTAGATTTTTATTTATTTATTTATTTATTTATTTATTTATTTATTATTTATTTATTTTTAGTGAGAAGGGAAAGAGCCAACATATGGTTGCCTCTCATGCTCCCCCTACTGTGGACCTGGCCCAAAACCCAGGAGACATGTGCCTTGACTGGGAATGAACTGGCAACCCTTTGGGTTCGCAGCCTGTGCTCGGAGAACTGAGCTACACCAGCCAGGGCATCTTCTATTGATTTTGCAAGTCCCTCTCCTACCTACCATCGCTGGGACAGCATCAGTAACTATACCAGATATGTTGACAATAGACAAAGAAAGTCGCTTTAATATGCTTTTTACTGCTTTGTATAAGTCTCTTGATTTAGTTGTGTCTTTTTAAAAGATTTTATATATTTAGTTTTAGAGAGAGGGCAAGGGATGGACAAACAGAGGGAGAGAAACATGGATATGTGAGAGATACATCGACTGGTTGCCTCTAGCACACCCCCAACTGTGGACCTGGCCGGCAACCCAGGCAAGGGCCCTGACTGGGAATCAAACTGGTGACCTTTTGTTTCGCAGGCTAGCACTCAATCCACTGAGACACAACAGCCAAGGCTAGTCATGTCTTTTAATGGCACTAAAGAAGCCATTTCTTCAGTGACAGTACATTCATCATCAGTACCTCTAATAAAAATAACAAGTTGAACCGTATCTGTGGCATCAGTGCCATCATTCATCACCAAAGCACAAAATTTTAAATTAGCATCTTTACTCGCCAAACTTCTTTCAACAGGTTTTTCCAATTTCTTCAATTCACCTGGCTATAATAGCCTGGTGAGACAAACTGATTTTAGAAACATCCCCCTTTTTTTCAGGGCAAATTATATCTGCCATACTTTCTATAGAGTGCTTAATAAACTCACCATCAGTAAATGACTTTGATTTTTTGCTATTAAATATGCTACCACATAACTACCTTTTACAGTGGAATCCACCCATTGTAATATTTTAAAAAAATTTTTGAGAAGACAGATTTTTTTCAGTTCTGCTATTCTGTCCTGACCACAAGATCCTTCATATATACTGAATTTGGCAGCATGTTTTTGCATATAATGCCTTTATATAGTCTTTGAAAACTTGCACAAATGACACGTAAATAAAGCAGAGTGCCTTACTATTTGCCTCCACAAAAATGTAGTTATCTGTCCACTTTTCACTGAACAATCTTCCTTCATCCATACTTTTTCTTTTGGGGGGTTCTTTTTTCTTTTAAGATATTGTAGAAGCCATATTGGAATTAAAAAATACTAATAGATAAGGGATTTTATTTACTTTCATTATGAGAATTAATTGACAGGAAGATAGAAAGAAGGTGGGGCCCTTCCACAGCCCTCTCAGCTGCTGCTGCAGCACAAGGTAGGGAGCCGCTCGTAAAGCACAGCAGGCGATATGTGAGGCGCTACTGAGGCATGGAATGGCCTTTAATAATCAAATAAGAATACTTACCTGACTTCTAAACAACATTAAACACCTAATGTTGCAACGGCAGGTTGAAATATTATTGATAATTGCTGCCTGCCTCACTAAGTCACCAATAGCAGATGTAACATCTGATAGTGTCAATTCTACTGTCTGCACTTGGAAGATGGCACACTGGAAGCAGCACACCACCATAAAACTGAAGCCACAAATAGCAAGGGCGTACGTACATTTATTTTATGTGACACTGCGACATGTAATCACAAAAAATCTCATAATGTTTTAAGTAAATTTATGATTTTGTGCTGGGCCGCATTCATAGCTTTTCTGGGCTACATGTGGCCCGAGGGCTACAGGTTGGATGCCACTGATTTAAAATCAAAAGAGATTAAGAACTTCCCAGGCAAGAGAAAACTAAAGGAGTTCATCACCACCAAAACAGTATTATATGAAATGTTAAAGGGTCTCTTTAAAGAAAAAGAAGATAAAAAATATGAACAAAAAATGGTAATAAATACATATCTATCAGCAATTGAATCTAAAAAGGGAAATAAACAAGCAGAACATAAACGGAATCAAAGATATAGACAACATTTTGACAGTTGCCAGATGGGAGGGGATTGGGGGTAAGAGGTGAAAATGGTGAAGGGATCGAGAAGTACAAACAGGTAGTTACAGAATAGCTGTGGTGATGTTAAGTACAGCATACAAAACAGAGCAGCCAAGGAACATACATGCATGACCCATGGACGTGAACAATGGTGAGAGGGCAGCCTGAGGGAGTAGAGGGTGTTGGGTATGGTAACAGTGGAAAATTGGGGCAGCGGCAATAGGATAATCAAAGTACTTAAAAATAAAATCAATGCAAAGTTCAAAAAGGCAGGACTCTTGCCCACTTGGTTGTAAGTCCTACATTCCACGGATGGAATTTTGAAACGCTAGTTTTCCAAATGGTGACAAAGAGGAGTTTTGTGTCTGCATATCCACTGACCCAATGCACATGAACATCTCTGCTCAGTTATTAGACAAAGATACCAACCTTTTATGGCCTCTGGGAACCCTTCGGCCACACGTTGGAGCATGCCATCCTTGGGCCTCTCATGAGTTAGGATCTCTGGTTTTATGTTCAGGGACACATTAAATGTCAGACATCAGAATTGGACATCAGAAACATATGTCTCCTTTGGTCCCTTTTAATCTGGTTAGATTTAGTTCACTTACATATCTGATACTACTTTCATTCTCAGAGTTGGAATAACTTTCCCATTTATCAGTGAAGGTTTTGTTCACATATATCCACTGTTGGTGTTCAAGTTTTGGGTACATACCATGTATTCAACCATCAGATCTACATTTTTTCCATTGTTTACAAATATTGTTAATTATTTGCCATTAGAAAGATATTAATGAATCCTTTACCTATTACTTCCCAGGTTGTTGTGACATTTGCTGATCAAAAGTACTATTGGCATAACACATGAACACTCCAGAATCATTAACTCTTTCTGAGTTGACAGTCAGCCTTTCCTACGTGCAAAATTGAAGTCACCCTGACGTCAGCTATTTCTCTGTGCTTTATTTACTATGGCTCTTTTCCTTTAACCACAGATTCCAGGGAACCAGACACATCCTTTATCAAGCATGTCACTGGAAATTCTCCCCCTTCCTTAAGAAGATAGCTTGCTTTGGACAAACACAACCGGCACAGCTCTGATGGCTGCTCTTTCAGGGTGGACTTCTTTGACAGAACTGACTTGTCCTTTTTGTCTGTGGAGCACTGCAAGCAAAGCATGACACTTGCGCCTTGTTTCTGATAGTGATGATGCATTGGGATTAGGGACAAATATGAAGTCCTTGGGAAGAAGTTTCCCTCTCACCCCATAAGGGAGTAGTAATTGGTTTCTCCTGGCGCAGTCAGGGGGCAGCGGACCAGTGCATTGCCTTCCTTCCCATACAAGGGAAGGTCCACGAGGATCTTTGCAGGACCTCTAAGTAGCATAAATAGAACTGCTTAAGCTGCTCTCATTGGTGCCTGTGTAATTGCCTGTATTGGTGGCTTCTGCTTTCTCTGTGATGCATCCACTGTGTTTTCTCACTCAGCTGACCCAGGGTCTTAAAAGTCCATTTAACAAATCTGGATTGGTGCCTAACAGCCTAATGTTGCCAACAGTATTAACTCCGATTTTGCTGGATGGATGAATGGTAGAGACAGTTACCTTGGACTCACAGATGGTTGAGAAGAGCTTGCCTGGAGGCTAACCAGGACTCAGAGAAAATACCAGGTGCTGCCATCGCCTCTCCTCACGATGGCTACACTGGATTTGGAGATTGCAACAAAGTGCGCAGAGTGAGGCAAAGCCTGAGACCCCAGAGCCGGGAGTGCAGAGCACCAGCCCCTCCACCCAGACTTTGAGATGTAATTCATGTATCATAAAGCTTACCCTTTTAAAATGTACAATTCACTGGTTTTTGGTTTATTTGGAAAGTTGAGCATTTATCACCACTAATTCCACAACATTTTCATCACCCTAAAAGAAACCCCATATTCATTAGTAGTCACTCCCCATTGTTCCCCTCCCCAGTCCCCGGGAATCATTAACCCATTGTCTCTATAGATGTGGCTGTTCCGGGCGTTTCATATAAATGGACTCATAGAATATGTGGTCTTTTGGGTTCAGCTTTTTCAGCATAGTGTTTTCAGTTTCATCCATATTATAATTTGAGGTGTTTGTTTTTTTTAATCTGCATTTTCTCATAAGAGTGAACTTTCCTCAAATCCTCCAAGGACTTACTCAACAATGGTGCAAGAAATTTCTAAGCTAAGGGATGTGCGTGGAGAATTGGGACATTAATTTGAAAGTCTACCCCTTAGCAAACACTTGCAAGGATGGCAGACTTGCCAGGAAGAGCAAGCCTTTCTGCTAAAGTAAGACCTGGGCTTCCAGCTTTGCCAAAGAACCATCAAGGAAGGGGACAGTGGATGAGGGTCAACAGAATTGATTGCAGGGCATCCTGGCTCCTAAACACTCTGAAACCATAAAGGAGCTTACAAGCAATACCAAAAGAGGGGGAAACTAAATTCCTCTCAGGAGGGTGGGCAGCCTCTGCTGGTCCCACGGAGGAAAAGACTGAATGAGAGAGGTGGGCAAAGGCCATGTGGTTCTGCAAGCCAATGCTGTCACTAAAAAAGGTAGACTACAAATCTGCCTCCCATAACTAGGCCCATTTCTCATCTTTTTTCCCCCTTATGACCACCCCCCTTTTTTTTGAAAACCACAACCTAGTCTGAACCTTCTGTACCCCTGGTCAGGGCAAAGGGGTTCAGTGTTGCTTAGCTACAGTCCCGAGGAGGGAAGACTCCCCCGAGTGATAGTGACCAAAGGAGACGCAGTCACTGGGTATAGCTATGATCTCCACCTGGCACTCCGGAAATAGAAAATGCCAGCCCTGCCACTGGTATTTAGAGAAATATTATTATTATTATTATTTTAGATTTTATTTATTTAATTTTAGAGAGGGAAGGGAGGGAGGGAGGGGGAGAGAGAGAGAGAGAGAGAGAGAAACATCAGTGTGCGGTTGCTGGGGGACACAACCTGCAACCTAGGCATGTGCCCTGACTGGGAATTGAACCTGTGATGCCTGGTTCGCAGCCCGCGCTCAATCCACTGAGCTACACCAGCCAGGGCGAGAAATATTATTTAAAAAAAAACAACAAAAAATCTGAAGTAAATAGAGTGTTAAGTTTCAAGAGTTGAGTGGTGGACACACAGGTATTTGCTATGTTTTCTCTACTGTGTGACTTAAAGATTTCATTAAGAAATCTATCTGAAGGAAGGAAAGACATGTAACATTCATTCAGTCAAGTTTATTGAATTTACTGTGTGCTCAGCACTGTGCTTGGCTGTAACATGAGAAAAAGGACAAAACAAGATAACAAGGGAGAAATATACTTAATTTGCAATCGTTCCCATGTTGCTTTGTAACATGTCCTTTGGCTGCATTGGGGTATGTGGTGTCCCTCTTGCTCCATGTCCCCCAACAGCTTCTGGCACTGTTGAATCACGTGCCACTATAAACATTCCCTGAAGAGTAGAGGGTGGGACGGGAAGAGTGGCTTCCTGCTGAGGGGCAGTAGGGCTGGTCAGGGCTGAGCTCTCATGAATGGGAGACATGTGGAGAGGGAAACCATCAACTCCAAGGGCTCAGGGTTCTCACTGAATCACAGGAAAGCCAGACTTGGGGAACCCACAGAGAACCCTCACTCACCCCTCCCCAGGGGATGTGTTTAAAGTGCTAACTGTAAGAAAAACACTAAGAAGAAGATGCACAGCTACATGCTGTCCTGGATGCCACTAGACTTCTCACCTCCCTCTTTTCTCTTGATTTATGATAACACCAGGCACTAGCACCACCAGAGACCAGGCCAATAGGGAAGTCTGATGCCCAGTGAGGAAGTGGAATAGGTCTAACATATAACCAAGGATGCCCAAGAGAAGGTGGGGACAGACAAAAAGCAGAGGTATACAGCAAAAAAAGACTAGTTTGTGCTTGGCCAATGCCCCCGGGCCAGAGGCCAGGGGTTGTCACCTGTGCAAAGAACATTTTGGTTCTATATGGCTAGCGGGGTCCTGAATTTTCCCTGAGGGAACAAAGCTACATAGCACAGGAAAAGAAATCCAAGACGTGCAAGGCCTTCCTTGTCCCACAACCAGGCACGGCCCCATGCCAGCTGTACAAGGTGCTGAGTACTGGTGTGAGGCAGGGCAGGCCCAAGCCAACAGGGCCATGCCACACTTAAGATACCAGATGACATCTGAACACATGAACAAAGAGCTGTAATCGCTTGGCACAAGCATCACATGTAGACCCACAACCTGAGTTAGAACAAGGGTTTAGGTCCAGCCGGCATCTGGCCAAGGATACCTGTGCCCCTGAGGGTCGGATCCCAACAGAACCATCACATGGATGACAGAGAGGGCACCCCAGTTAGGGGTGCAACAAAAGTGGAACTGGCCTCTTCTCACTGGCAACATGGCAGGACAGAGGATGCCTCGGAGGAGTGGCAGAGTACCCAGGGGCCATGGCACCGTCCATCTTGCCCTTAGCTCAGAGCCAGATCTCATCGCTGCTCACACTGGACACTCGATAGATGTAGCCCAGCATTGGTAGACGGATGAAACCTGCAGGGTCAGAGATGCCCAGAGTCTTGGTAACCCACATTCTGGGAAGTTAGGAGACCCTTCTCTGCCCCTGGGGACCTAGAGGCAAAAGCACAAGGGCTGAGGAGTGGAGGAGGAGGGTACCTTGGCTGGTGAGGAGGCCACCAGGCTCTGAATCTGGAAGTACTGGTCGGCTCTTTTTCCAAGCCGTCTGCTGGTCTGCTGGTTTCCCTGTTGGGTGACAAAGGGGGTGGTGCCCAGGACAAGGAGTGTGCTTGATGGACCTTGTCCCTCCTAAGTACCAAGGTCTCTCTTTTTCTTAAGAGCACTTCTGAAGATAAAGCAGGGGCAAACAGAGGATCCCGGACATACCTCTGGAATCCGGAGTGAGGTCATTGAGCTGAAGGTTACATGGAAGGGACAGGTTCTCCCGCAGCAGGCGCACATTGTTGAGTTTCAGGTTGTTGGAGTCACTACAAGGTGGACAAAGCCTGGAGATACGCCCTGGCTCCAGCAGGCTTCTTTGGGACCAGCAACTGCAGATTCCCACCTGTCCCCATGCCACATCTCCATGTAGCCCCTCCACCCAGCCCCAGGAAGAGTTACCTAGAGATCAGAGATGTGCGCCGGGAGAGGCCTAAGGAGAAAGAAGCCACACCACTGTTTTCAGTGTGCTCACCCGCTCTGGGCTCTGCCCACCTGCCCATTTAGACCCAGGACTCTTAGGCAAGGGGTCTCTCCAATGCCCAGCCCTGTCCCCTGGGATGCACATGATTACCCATGATTAGCCTGTCAGAGATGACTTGTTCTGCCCAACTCTTTCTGCCCTGCTGCTCATCCTGGCCTCACCTCCACTCCCCAGCTGCCCTCTTCCCCCACCACTTTGGCCCTACCTTTGGTCTTCTTTTCTTTCCTGCAGACCAGGCAGGCCACCAAAGTGCTGAATGCCACCAGGGTGCCCAGGGATAGCCCTCCAGCCACAATGATGCCCAGCAGTGGCACTTCCACCTGAGTGGCCAGGAGTCCTGCAGGTGGTCCTTTGGTTAGGTTCCAAGTAAGCAGGGCCCCCAACTCTGAGATGCCACAGGCACTACTCTGTCCTCATTGCCCAAGGTGGCTGGGGATCACTCATTCACAGGCCTCGTCCAAAGGGCAACGAGTCCCCCCATTTCTGTACTGAGATCCCACACTCACCTTGGGCCGGAAGTGAGGCACTGGTGACACCCACGTCATTGGTGGCTACCACAGAGAGGTTGGATGCCAGGCTGCGAAGCTGCAGCTGTACGGTGTGGTTGGTGAGCCAGTGGTAATTCTGGGCTTCCAGCACCAAGAAGTCTGAGGTGTTGACAGTCACCAGCCCATCCTGGTCGATCCAGGTCACATTGGCAGGTGGGTTGGCACGTACCAGGGCAAAAAGAACCACCAGGAGACCCTGGCCCTGGGCTTCCTGGTACTTGGCCCCGACCTGGGCAATCTCCGGCTTAACTGGTGTAAAGCAGAGGCCAATATGCTCTCACCACAGCCCCTCATACTCCTTGCCCTTTCTTCCCAAACCCAGAAGGGACCTCTCCTCAAGGGAACACTGGGAAATAGGATGATTATGTCTACCTGAGAAGCAGCATTTTGTTGTGATCAAGAGTATAAACACTAGAGTCAAAATGTACAGATCTGAATACTGGCTTCTTCTTACCAGCTGCATGACCTCTGCCAGATTGCTTAACTTCTCTGTGCCTATATTCTCATATATAAAGTGGGCATAACAGTAGTAATTACCTCATAGGATTGTTGTAAGGATTAAAGTTAGTTAATGCTTCCAAAGCACTTAAATGTTTGTTAAAATTCTTACCAGACCACCTGCCAGGTAGCTGCTGGGGGTCCCTGGGCAGTGAACCTCTCTCCCTGCCCACCTCAGGGGCACTCACATTGCACGTTGAGGATGATGGAGGCGTTGGCTGACCGACCACTGCTTGGGTCCTGCAGGGAGCAATTGAGCTCATGCTGGGCCCGCTGGGCAGTGACAGTGAAGGTGCTGGTGCCTCCAGAGAAGGCCTCCCCACCCACACTCAGCAGCCTTGAGGTGCTGGCCTCCTGCAGCTGTCCATCCAGGTACCAGGCCAACTGGGGGATGCCAGACCCTCCTGTCACTCGGCAGGTGAAGGGATAGCGTTCATTCTCCCGAAGTACCAGCTTGGCCCAGGTCTGACCATTGATCTGTGGCACCAACTCTCCCCAACCTAGAAAATAACAGGGGGTTCTGGTTAGGGTTAGTACTGTTCTGTGACCAAGATGAGGTCCAGTTACAGATGGGCAGCAGGCCAAGAGACAGAGCACCTGGGTTCTCTCACCAGGAACTGGCTGGATCTTGGGTAGGTACGTGAGGGGAAACCCAGTTCTGCTGCATAAGGCCTGAAGTGAGTACCCAAAACGAGGGGAGGAGAGAGGAGGAGACATGATCCCAAAAGTGCTTGACCAAGGGATGAAGAGGGGTGTTGCCCAGGTAAGAGTCAAGTACCTGAGCTCAAAAGGGCTGGCAGGAACAGCAGTGTGTGCAGGATGTTAACTGGATCTGGAGGCAGCGACATGGTGGCGCCGGCCTAGGACCCAAGCTGCGGAGAGAAGGGGTTGGGCCTCGACATTAGCCAGGTGAGATCAGGCCTACTTAGTAATTTTTCCAGGAATTAACTTTATAGAAACAAAAATAAACCATGAACGTAAACACAAATGTAGACCAGTCTACAGGGGTTAAGACAAGGATGCAAACAGCCAAGCTCAAAAGCCCAAACCAACTCTCTGGATGCAGGGGACAAACAGGCACGCCCCCGCGGATACAAAGAAACAACTAGCAAATTCGCAGCCACCCCTGGCCCAGGCACACACACGCTAATACTCCACCACTGTGCTCCTCCCCCAAAGGAACCGTCCTACTCCTGACCCCGTCTCTCTTGCCCCCTCTCCGCATCTCTCACCCTAAGCCCCCTTTCCCATTCTTCGGGTTGCTGCTGAAGAAAAGGTGATCTCGCGTGCGGGAAGGGCAAAGAATACCCACCCCACTTTCTGGGACTGCTCGGGGAGCTGTCCACCGGAGCTCAGCCTGGAGCAACTGCTCAGGCCTGGCGAGCACTGCAGTGAGCTGTGTGGCAGCGCGCACCAGGCTTGGCCAATCAATTCCCGACCACGCTGGTGGGCCTGTCCGGGCTAGGCTGCTGGGACCTCAGCTACTTATCCCTCCCCACACTCCCTGAGCTGTCCGCCCTCCCCGATCCCCCTTCCCCGGAGGGGACAGCGTGTGGGAGCAGATACAGGCGGGATTCGTGCGAGTAGGCAGTTTTATTGGTACAGGGCCCTCCCCTCCCTTGCCCGTGGGCCGGCTCAGCGTCTGTCGCTGGGACCACGCAGCTGCCCCATCATGTCGGCCAGCATGCGATTGCACAGCGCTGCATATGGGTTGAGTAATACTAGCTGACGCCGCGCGAAGGGGCTGCCCAGCCGCGCTGCTTGCTCGAAGTCCCTGCGGGCGTCGTCCTTCCGGTCCTGCAGCTGCGCTAGTAGCCCGCGCTGCACAAAGCTCTGGCGGGCGGTGCGACCCTGTCCCCCGCTCAGCGTCAGGGCAAGCTCCAGGTCCTCCAGGGCTCCTGCGAGCAGAGAGTCTGGGCTCAGAATTGGGGCCTGGGGCTCAACCCTTTACAGCCCGCCTGCCCGTTAACCTAGAGATAGTTAGTTATTGCTATTCCTGTTGCACAGATGGAGACTGGAAGAATTGGGGGAAGACATGCCTGTCTGTACAGCCACTTAGTGGCAGAGCTAGGACTTAAGTCTCACACCAAAACATGAAAGTTGCTGGGAGCATTTGAAATGATCACTATGTTCATGAGTGGGGCCCGTTGCTATCATGTAGCTGGCAATTTATTCCACATATATTGATATGTAATTAAGCATCCTCCATGTGCCAGGTGACTAACTCTGAATCCAAGAGTTCAAAATAATTATGCTTACTAACAACTGTTTCTTACCAATACGGTACATTTCTCTTTTCCTTTCGAAGGCTTTTCTCTCCTCTTCCACTGTGATTTTTTTTTTTTTTTTTTTTTTTTTGGAGAGGGGTAGGGAAACATCAATGTGTGAGAGATACATGGAATTAGTTGCCACTTGCACGCCCCCAACTGGGGACCCAGCCAGCAACCCAGTCCTTCCAAGCACGTGCCCTGACTGGGAATCAAACTGGTGACCTTTTGGTTCCGAGGCAGGCAGGTGCTCAACCCACTGAGGCACACCAGCCAGGGCCCAGTGTGTGATTTTTAAAAGTTTCTCTCACCTGTTTTCTCCACTTACTGCTTCTCCTCATTCTTTATTTCCATAATCTTCATTATTTTGCATCTAATTTTCTTTGAAAGTCTTGGAGCCAGAGCTGGCCTGCTCCATTTTAATTTTTATTGTTCTCATGAAGTCCTGGGGTTAGGCATCTGAACTCAACCTCCAGGAGCCTTCTGGTGTCTACTGTAGGGTCCACTGAGCTGCATTTCATCTGGGTGCTTGGGGAGCTCTCAAGCAAGGCTGACTTTCCATTTGTGTTTGTTTTGATTCCTGGAACCCCACAAGGGCTATGTCCCCCACTGCACTTGGACCTGGACCTTTGAGAAGCTCTCTGATGACATTTCTTGGTTTCTCTCAGAGAAACTAGTCTGGAAGAATTGAAAGCCTCCTACTGGAGAACTGCCTCTGATCCTGTCTGGGGTTTTGGTCTGCAGGCTATCTCTAGCAACCTTTACAAGCCTGCCTTACTAGAGCCAGGTGGCAGACAAGCCTGGAAAAGGGGCCCTTGAGGTTCTCTACTGTTCCTATAGTGGAATCCAGACTCTCCAGCCTGGCATTACTGGTCCCAAGGGTACCTCCACAACCAAGTCTTAATAGTCTAGTAGTTCCCTACTAGTTCTCTGTGGTTTACACCACTGATGGACCTGCTCTCTGGTTCCCAGCATGGCTGGCTCCCTTTGTCCCATGGTCCCCACTTCAGCCAGTTACCACAATGCAGCAGGTTTGATCCAGTCACTGCCCAGCTAAAACCCTTTAGTGAGCCATGGCTGGTGTGGCTAGTGGATTGAATGCCAGCCTGTGAACCAGGGGGTCTTTGGTTCAATTCCCAGTCAGAGCACATGCCTGGGTTGCAGCCCATGTCTTCAGTGCAGAGCACACAGGAGGCAACCACACATTGGTGTATCTGTCCCTCTCTTCCTCCCTTCCCCTCTCTAAAATAAAGTAAAATCTTTAAAAAACAAACGACCCTTTTGTGATTTCTGTTTACCTCTAGGCCCTAGCGCACGCTTCCTCTTCTTCCCGTCCCAGTCAGCCTGGAGACTAGAAATTCCTGTACCTTTCTTTCATGCCTTCTGGACCTCTACAGACTGCTTTCCCAGCTCCCCCTCCATCCAGCTAACTCCTACTCATCCTTCAAAATTTACCTTTCAGGAGCAGATCCCTCCTAACCTGTTATGGTGGTGTCATAATTATATGTCTGTCCTACCCCCTAGGATGTGAGAGGCAGTATTGCTCTGGAGCATTGCCACCTGGTTTGAATCCCAGTTCTGCCACTTCTCAGCTGTAGGAGAGTAGCAAGCTACCTAACCTCCATGCTTGTTTCTTCATCTATAAAATGGAGATAACAGTAGTACCTACCTTTCAGGGTTGTTGTGAGGATTAAATTAGTTATGACAGATGACATGTAAAGTCCCTTAGTTGCTGTATCTTTTATCTTTGTGTCCTCAGCACCTGGCCCATTGCCACAATAGTAGATTCCCATTAAATGTTAAATAAGTAAATGTAGTACAGTCTATTCTGCTATTTCTGAATAGCCCCAAGAGATAAGCAGGGCCCATAATATCTTATAGGTAAGAATGCAGATTCCAGAGGGGTTTAATGATTCCCCACCCCATTCCCCAGATCCACCACTTCATTTCTGGTCTGTGCACTCCAGGGCCTCTTCTGCAGAGGGTCCAGAGCATCTAGCCTCACCTGTCACATCTCCCTGGAGTCGCCGGGCCTGGGCTCGATTGTTGTAGGCTGATGCCCTCTCAGGCAGCAGGTTGATGGCTTGGCCAAACCTCTCCAGGGCTGTGCTAAGGTCACCGGACTCAGCTGCTATCACTCCCTGCAGCTCCAGGGCTTTGGACTGCTCCAACTGTGCTTGAGGGAAAACTCCATCTGTGCCAAGGAGGGAGTGAGGAGAATGTGCAATTGGGAGCAAGAAGCAAAAGCCACCTCAGGCTTTAGAAACCTGAGTTGGAACTTACTGGGCTGAGGTATGTATGGGTCACAGGAGTCAGATACAGTATTTGGAGCAGGGGACCTGAGGTCACTAAGGCTGAGAGCTGGTACTGCCTAAGTCATGAAGAGATCTGGGAAGGGGACCTTGGTTGGCTCCCCATTATCAAGAGAATAAAGCTCACTGTAGCTAAAATACTTGCTCAAGGTCACATAGTCTGTAAGTTGCATAGCTTGGATTTGAACCCAGGTCTTTCCAGATCCTTAGCCTGTCTCCATTTTGTTCTACTATATTACCTCCAACACAAAGTGCACTCATTTTGGAAGGATCGACTCAGTGCTTGGCTTGTAATAGTATGTGACACTGAATGCTTGCTTAGGTTGGAACCATTCACTGGAGCCATGCCCTCCCCTCTTCCATTGTGGGATGACTCTGTTTTAACAAACATGGGAGAGTTTAATGTCACCCTCCTACATGTCAACAGTTAAGCTTAGATCACAGAGAGAATTAAGTGGTGAGGTCAGTTCAGAAGTGTGGGGACAAAAGGATTGAAACAAACCCTGGCCCTCTCTTCTTGGCAGTGATTCTTGCCAAAACCCCATCAGTACACTGAGGTACAGCCAATCTTTAATTCCAACTTCAATCGTTGCCCAAGGGGAATGGAACAAATGAGGGACTTTGGAAGACCCCCCCTCACATCCCCAAACCCCACTGCAAAAGAAAAAGACCACTCCTTCTGCTTCCCCAGAAAGTCCTGCACACTAGCCAGTGTGGAGAGCTATACTCCAGGTCAAATACTCACCTTCTACGTCTTTCTCAGCTTCCCCTCCCAGGTCCAACCCAACAATGTCTCCAAATGGCGTGTCGGGGTTGAAGATGGCCTGTAATACTGCCTGATCATTGAGCGTCGCCATGATGCTCAACTACAAAAATCCCAGAAGGTGACTCAGGATGAGAGAGGGAGGAAGAAGTGGTGGACGGTGACCGGGCTTCACAGCCAGTTGATCTAGAGAGAGGTTGAGGACCATCCCCCACAAACAGGAGTGTCTTCCGTTCTTTTGGCTGTAGTGTAAACTCAACCTCCCTTGACCAGAGGTTAGTGACCCTGGCCTGGCAGAACATTTACAGGTATTTCTCAACTGCCTCCACCCCAGTATCCCAGTCCTAGGAGAAACAGTAAATACATCCGATTTCAGCCTTAACATAAAGTAGAGCACAGTCCCGGGCAAACAGACTCCTCCGGCCAGCCAGGCCGGGAACCAGGCTCCCCACACAAGTGCCACGCTCATGCTGGCAGGACTCCTCGGTCTCCCAGCTGGGGCGAAATGACTCCACCCACAAGGCAGCCCAGGATCAAGGCCCCCCCACCCCCACTCCCGGGTGTGTGCAGGGTGTTCGCGATAGCCGGACTCCTTTGTCTCCTGATTGGGGAGAAATGACTCCACAGGCCTAACAGGCCAGGACAATGCCCCCCCCACCACCGCCCCGGGGCAGGGCTCTCCTGGGCCTTACTCCTCAGTCTACCGGCTGGGGCGAAATGACTCAAATCGCCAGCGAGGCCCAGACCCAGGCCACGCACCATGGGGACGGCCCTAGCGCAGGCCAGACTGTTTTTCCCTGGTGGGGCGAAATGACTCGACCGGCCAGCCTGGCCAGGACCCAGGCAGCCCCACAACAACCCCAGGGCTGGAACTAGTGCGGCCAGACTCCATCTCTCAGCTGGGGTGAAATGACTAGACTGACTTGCCAGGCCTGGACCCAGGCCCCGCGCCATGGGTGCGGCCCTAGAGCAGGCCAGACTGTCTTTCCCGGCTGCAGCGAAATGACTCGACGCCCCGCCCCGCCCCCCCGACCAGGCCGGGACCTAGGCCCCCCACCATCACTCTGGGAATGGAGCTAGTGCAGCAGAACTCCGTCTCACTACCGAGGCGAAATGACTCCACCGGCCAGACAGGGTCAGACCCAGTCCACGCCCCATGGCGGCAGCCCTAGCACAGGCAAGATTGTATTTCCTGGCCGGCGCGAAGTGATTCGACCCGCCAGCCAGACAGATACCCAGGCCCCCCCACCCCCGCACACCCAGGGCGGGTGCCCTGGCCAGACTCCTTCATGTCCCAGGTGGTGTGAAATCACTCCACCGGCCAGCCAGGCCCGAGCCCAGGCCACGCCCCATGGGGGCTGTCCCAGCGCAGGCCAGACTGTGTTTCCCGGCTTGGGAGAAATGATCTGAACAACCAGGCAGGCTCAGACCTAGGCCCCCAACACAACTCCGGGCGTGGAGCTCATACAGCAGAACTCGTATGTCTCACGGCTGAGGCGAAATGTTTCGACCCGCCAGCAGGGCAGGGACCCAGGCCCCCCGACCTACAAACCCAGGGGCCCGGCTAACTCTGGCCAGACTCCTTCACCTCCCAGCTTGGGCAAAATGAGAGTGTTACCGGGTGTGCCAGGCATTGCACAATCCCTGGTCGTACGAAATCCCTGAAGAATTGTTAGCAACTCTGTACAACATGTTTCCTCAAGCGTGTTTTCTTCGAGGGAGAACATTTCAGTATAAATGACTTGCCTGGAAGGAGTTCATGACTGTGCGTGCAGAGAGAAGTGCACTTTTCACAGAAAATACACAGTCGATTCATACTCAGCTGCAGATTCACAGAAAATGTCTTCTGCCGGTCTGAACTTCTCAGGACACAGATTTCTGAGCTTCCCTAACTCTGAGCGTGAAAGGTGAGTTGGCAGCCTTTTGCCCCTTAGAGTTTGTTTCTTCCCAAGAAACTCCAGGCGTTAGGCCCCTGTTCGGGCAAGTGCCACACAAACTTGGTCTTAGGAGCTCTTTCTTCCTCATGAAAATCGCTGCAAAAGTAGCATGTCTGATCGCCTTTACCACAGCAGCGAAAAAACCCTCAGTGTGACTGGGGGCGCCAGGCATTGCAAACACCAAGGACATACAAAATCCAGGGAAAACTGACAGGAACGCTGTACGACATGTTTCCTTCAGCGTGTTTTTTCAAGGGAGAACATTTAGGTGTAAATGCCTCGCCTGGAAGGAGCTCAGGACTGTGCGGGCTGAGAGAAGTGCACTTTTCACAGAAAATACACAGCCCATTCATACTCAGCCTCAGATTCATAAAGCTGAACTTCTGCCTGTCTGAACTTCTCAGGAAACATATTTCTAAGATTCCCTAATTCTGTACATGAAAGGTGATTTGGCAGCCTTTTGCCCCTTAGAGTTTCTTCCCAAGGAACTCCAGAGGTTAGGCCCTTCTTCAGGCAAGTGACACACAAACTTGGTCTTAGGCGCTCTTTCTTCCACATGAAAATCACTGCAAAAGTAGCATTTCTTTGAAACTTTACCACAGCAGTGGAAAAACCCTCAGTGTGACTGGGGGCGCCAGCCATTGCAAACACACCGGACGTAGGAAATCGGTGGAGAACTGATAGGAACTCTGTACAACATGTCTCCTTCAGCGTGTTTTCTTCAATGCAGAAGATTTCAGTGTAAATGACTCGCCTGGAAGGAGTTCATGACTGTGCGTCCTGAGACAAGTGAACTTTTCAAAGAAAATACACAGCCGATTCATAGTCAGCTGCAGATTCACAGAACTGACTTCTGCTGGTCTGAACTTCTCAGGACACAGATTGCTGAGCTTCCCTACACTCTGTGCGTGAAAGGCGAGTTGGAAGCATTTAGACCCTCAGAGGTTCTTTCTTCCCAAGGAATTCCAGGCGGTAAGCCCCTGTTCGGGCAAGTGCCACACAAACTTGGTCTTTGGACGTCTTTCTTCCTCGTGAAAATCGTTGAAAAAGGAGCATTTCTGAGTGCCTTTACCCCAGCAGCACAAAAACTCTGAGCGTTACCAGGGGCGCCAGGCATTGCAAACAGCCCCGCCATACGAATTCCGTGGAGAACTCTTAACAACATGTGTACTCGACCTGCCAGTCTGTCCAGGACCCAGGCCTCCCCAACAGCACCCCGGGGGTGGCGTGCGGGGGACCAGACTCCGTCTGTCTGCTGAGGGGAAAGGACTCTCCCGGCCAGCTAGGCAGAAACCCAGGCCTCCCCCGACACACACCAGGGGGGTGGGGACTCACTCTAGCCAGATGCCTTCATCTCCGGTCTGGAGTGAAATGACACGACCCGCCAACCAGGCCGGGACCCAAGCCCCCCCACAACAATCCCAGTGCTGGAGCTAGGGCGGCCAGACTCCTTCATCTCCCGGCCAGGGCAAAATGACTCGAACAGCCAGCCAGGCCCGGACCCAGGCCCCCCAACCACAAGCCTGGTGTTGGAGCTCCTGCAGCACGACTGGTCGGTCTCCCTGCTAAGGCTAAATGACTCGACCTGCCAGCCAGGCCCGGACGGCCGCAGGCCACGCCACATGGGGGCGGCCCCAGCGCAGTCCAGACCGTGTTTCCACGCTGCCGCGATATGACTTGAACCGCCAACCAGGCCGGAACCCAGGCCCCCAGCCACCACCGCGGCGTTGGAGCTCATGGGACAGGAGTAGTCCATCTCCCAGCTGTGGTGAAATGATTCGACGGGCCAGTCTGGCTGGGACCCAGGCCCCCCCAACACCACCCCAGGAGTGGCGCTCTGGCAGCCAAACTCCTTCATCTCTTGGCTGGGGCGAAATGACTCCACCAGTGAGCTAGGCCAGGACCAAGGCCCCCCGGAACCAAAACCCCCGGAGGTGGGGCTCGTGCAGCAGGACAGGTCCGTCTCCAGGCTGACGCTACATGACTTGTCGCGGCAGCTATGCAGAGACCCAGGCCTCCGCCCACACACACCCGGGGGGTGGGGGATCACTCTAGCCAGACTCCTTCATCTCAGGGCTGGGGCGAACAGACTAGACTAGACCAGCCAGCCAGGCCCGGACCTACGCAACGCCACGTGGGTGCAGCCCTAGAGCAGGCCAGACTGTGTTTCCCGGCTGGGGCGAAATAACTCGACCCGCCAACCATGCCGGGACCCAGGCCCCCAACCACCACCCCTGCATTGGAGCTTGTGAGGCAGGAGTAGTCCATCTCCTGGCTGAGGCGAAATGATTCCACTCACCAGCCTGGCAAGGACCCAGGCCCCCCCACCCACACGCCCAGCGTGGGGGCTAACTCTAGCCAGATTCCTTCATCTCCTGGTTCGGGCGAAATGACTTGAATGGCCAGCCTGGCGGGGACCCGGCCCCCCCAACACCACCTCAGGGGTGGCGCTCAGGTGGCCAAACTCCTTCATCTCTTGGCTGGGGCGAAATGACTAGACTGACCTGCCGGGGCCCAGACCCAGGCCACGCCCCATGGGTGCGGCCCTAGAGCAGGCCAGACTGTTTCCCGGCTGGGGAGAAATGTCTTGACCGGCCAACCAGGCCGAGACCCAAGCCCCCCCCCAACAATCCCAGGGGTGGAACTAGTGCGGCCAGACTCCATTTCCCGGCCAGGGCAAAATGACTTGAACAGCCAGCCAGGCCCGGACCCAGGCCCCCCAACCACAAGCCCGGTGTTGCAGCTCCTGTGGCAGGACTGGTCGGTCTCCCTGCTCAGGCGAAATGACTCGACCGGCCAGCCAGGCCCTGACACAGGCCACACCACATGGGGGCGGCCCCAGCGCAGGCCTGACCGTGTTTCCCCGCTGGGGTGAAATGACTGGACCGCCCAGCCAGGTCGGGACCCAGGCCCCACCCACCCCTGGGGTTGGCTCCAGCGCTGGCGGGAGTGCAAAATGACTCAACCCGCCAGGCAGGCCGAGACCCAGGCTCCCGTTCTGGGTGCGGCTGTTACGAGGGTGCTTTCCAGGTTCTCCCTTAAATGCTCTTATTACATTCAGAGATTGGGAGAAAATCCCTAGAAACAAATGCTTCTAGGAGGGAAGTATGTAGGCAGTAAAGGGAACTATTCCTTTTTCTTCTTGAGTCCATCTTCATAATCAGGTCCTGAATATACACAATTGATAAGGAAGGAAAGAAAATTCAGTTGAGAGAGCCAGTGTGGAAGGCAAGGAAGAATGATTGAATTATTCCAACTTAGAGGACGGTGGAAGGTCCTCTCTGATCAGGTTATAGGCCGCACCCGTCCCCCACTGCTCCACCCCCGCAATGCCAAAAGGAAGTTCCACCATGTGCAGCAATAAACTTGACATGTTTATTAATTAAACTATCACTTAAATAAAAAAAAGTGCATAGAAAATAAACATGTTTAAAAACTCCTTTTTTTTACAACTATGTACACTTGTTACTTTTACATTCAGTCTTTCGTAGAGCTCTCAGCATCATCATTTTTTGAACTATTAAAGTTACTTTCCTTCACCCCTGTCACAGGGAGTTATTAACACTGATGGATTTTAGACACATATTTTTTTCTTTTTTTCTTTTTCTCTAACCAGAAGCTTGGAAGAACATGGGGAAAAAAACAACCAAAGATCTGTTATACATGATAAAGTTGTCAAGAAATGTCCTATCTCTAAAAAAGAAGCTTGTTATCTGTTGAGCTTTTGAAACAATTATTCAACTACCTGTATTTACTAAAGAGACTGTTAAAAGTTCAATGAAAGAAACATCACAAATCTATTTTGTTTGAAAGACAGAACTAGAGTACCTCAGAACAAGATACCAGGAAAGCACATAACACAATCTTCCCCTAAATGCAGGTGGTAACCCCAACATTCATAACCAAAAATAGAGAACAAGGAGTACAGACACTGCCTGGCAACATCCACTGGCAGAAAAAAGACCCAGGTGACACCACTCCTGCATTTCTTTCTGACCCTAGGAATGGGCTGCTCCCACCATCCCTTTATGGTTTGGGTTTCTCCATTTCAGAGGATCAGAGAAGTGCCAGACTGACATTTTCCTGCCACTACTAGCAACTGTAACACAATCCTTATCTATAGTGTTAAAGAATTAAAAGCCATGGACTGAACTAGGCTTCGTTACATGGTGCATTACTATATTAGTTCCTATATATATCATATTTATATTTATTTGAAAACCAAGACAAGAAGTTGCAAGTTTTCAGAGTGTGAGACTTGACTGGTATTCATGATTCAGCACAAAACCATCTGCTCAATAACCTTGTATTGCTTTAAATGAAGGAAATGAAACAAAATTACACCCAGCCCTTTGCAATGACCCGCTTTTCCTTTAAAAACAAAACAAAACAAAATCCTATTTAAAAGTCCCAAATCAAAGTTATTATCTGACAAGGTTTTGACCTTTAGTATTTTCAGATATTTGATTGAACATCAGTCCTTTAGAAAGATACATTCATTAAAAGATTACTTTTTTGTCTTTCTTCTTCTTTAAATCAAGGGAGCTGCATGGTGCTCACTGCATTGGCCGGGGATTTGACAGAGGCAAGCAGGGTGATGGACTGGATCCCGGCAAAGGAGACTGGTTGAAAACATATATAGCTGCCAGGGCTTCCCCTTTAATTCTTGGTATTGGTCTAAAGACAGGAGGGGATGGGTTGGGGGTGGTGGACAGTAACATAGCGGGAGCCAAGGGACCAAGTTCCGGCCAAAGGGTCAGCGCCATGCAGCTATTCTGGTTACATGGTTGTTACTGGCCACCAGGAAATGCAGCCGTAACAGGTTCTAGCAGCAAAGCTGTAAGGGAGCTGGCTCTCTTACTGAGAACTGACCAGGTTTGCAGCCTGTTACTCCTTAGGGATTTGGAGTGCCCCTTTGGGGTATTCTTAGGAATGACCCACCACACTTCCTCAGTCTGCACTTTTGCCTTGTTTCCTTCTTGTAGGGAAATCTTAGCTCATTTCCCAAGTTGCTGGCAGGTATGCTGAATTTTGGCAATGAACTCAAGGCTGAGCTGTAACAAGGAATTTCTCATTTCTGTGGTTACAATTAGGGAGTGGAAAGGCAAGGCAAACCATCTGCAGCTGGCAGAAGGAAAGATGTGGGCTCCTCCCCTGGCCTCAGGGTTTGGGACTGGTAGAAAGAGGATGAGGAAGGGGGGCTCACAGTACAGCATGGCCTAGCAGGGCAGTAACTAGGTCAGTTTAGCTGAGTTTCCCCCACCCCTAGACTGGCCTTTGGGTCTTTCTCAAGGTGAATTCATGATCCATCAGTGCATTAATCATTTCAGTAACAAATGCAGCTTAAGGTTTTTTTCTTGAGGGGGGGGGAGAATGACTAAAAGGATTTACAAAAAAAAAAAATCTCACACAGTGCAATAAAGGAAACCAGACAATAGTGGAACCCCTAGAGCCACCATGTCTCGTTCATGGGCAAAAGGAGGAAGGGAGGTGAGGTCTGGGCAGAGTGCTTTTCCCCAGTCCCCTGCTGGCACTTCTCCATGAACAAGGAAGTCTCTGCCATCCTGGCCACAGTGCTGTGCTCCCTGCATGCCAGTGAAAACAATGACAATGTTCCAGCAAAGCCACCAAAGTTCTTAAGGTCACGGAAGAACAGGGAGCCCAGGATGGAAGGCACAGCAGAACCATGAGTCCTGGAGCAGAGCGCTGAGCTGGGTCCTACTGCTTTGTCAGACTTCCATTAAGTACAGGCTTCTCATGTGGAGAAAAGGCTGTCTTGCCTCCACTGGACTACACTGCTTTGAAACCTTGTGGCTGACAAAGGCAGAAAGAAATCTTTTTTCATTGTGAGTGGTCAGACTGTGCTTCAGTTTCAACAGGCTGCCCCAAAACGGGGCACTGGAGGATCTGTGGAATCTTTGCAGCTAATGAGGACTTGGTGGGTAGAGGAAAGGGAACGAGGTGATCTATGAGGCTGACGGTGATTGAAATGTCAGGTTGTCATTCAACTTGGTTGTTAACTCTGAAGTAAGACAGATGAGGGAAAAATGGATTACCACCTCTCACCCCTCTGAGCTAATGACAGAAAGGAGAGAGTGTGGGAAAGAAGAGGAGCGGCCCAATGGAGTTGGGTGACCTTCCTTTTCTATTTATTGTCAAAGAACTAACCTAGGAAATTTTCATGTCAACAGGGCACAAAGAAACTAGACATTAAACTATAAAAAGTACACCTTCCATGGGGAAGTTGGGCAGGAAAAACCAGACTTTGTGTATACAGCTGAATATTTTCTTTGACTTCATCCTATGAAAATAAAAAATTATTTAAAACCAATCTTCTTTTAAATTAGGATAATACCGTGGTTTAAAAATAGCCTTGTCATAAGTGCTTCTCCCTATGAAGTGCTTCTTATAGAAAAATATACAAAATATATTTACATTTATAAAACCTTAAATAGTAAACTGTAAACAGAACAGAGTAAAATCCAATGACTTAATTTGACAGGTTCAGGACACTGTCTTGGGGGAAGGGAGAGAAGAAATATTTGACGATGCTTTGACCACATCCTAAGGAGTAATCAGGGCAGTAGTGTCATTTAACTGACTATATCCATGGATTTTGCATAGGTGGCAAAGTTCCCTCAATACTAGGTGGTCTAGTCCCCAAGTTTTGGGCGTAGAAATCTGATTAGTGTTGTGCCTTCAACTGGAAATTGACCATTTAAAAATTAAATCTTCCTATGTCTTAACAACAGAAAAATAAAGTCACCTTGTCCTCAGAATAGGGCCCAGAGGTCATCCTGGTTGTGATACTCTGGTTGTCGCATTATTCAATTATTGAAATGATATTTTCTTCTAAAATATCATGCTACATATATTTCATTAAAACTCTCAGTGGAGCTTTACAAAAACTGCTGATTCTGTCTGGTTCTGGCCAATGGCTCCCGTCCGTGTCCCCACTAGGGGTGCTCACGGGCTCAGGGAACGTTTCCATAGGCACACGGTATGCCCGGTAGGCAGTGTCCTTGAGCAGGGAGTCACTGTCTCCTACCACCCAGGATGGGAAAGCAGTGGGATGAAGAACAGGGAAACAAAGAAGTAGAGTGAAGAGAAGGAATGAGAGGGAAGCTGCTCCTGTTAGCAAGAAAGGTAATTGGCTGAAATAAGGCTCGTGGGATAATACTCCCACTGTAAAGCCCACAGGCTCAATGTTTGGTAATTAATTGGCACAACCCCAAGACAGCTTTTTGATACCAAAGATGCTAAGAATCCTGTTTTCCACGTAGAAATAAACTCTCAAGTGGGAAGATAGTATGGGAAAACAATCAGACCTTCTCTGTTTGTTCAACAGATGGCCACAGGCTGGGCCGGGGTGGCAAACTATCAGGTATCCAACCAACCCTATATTTGGGGCTTTGCCCGACTCCTTGCTTACAGTGCTTGGGAAAGGGCTAAGGAGAGGATGGCAACTTCTCTCTGAGGAGATGCTCAGGCCCAATCTCCCAACATAAGTAACCCATAAGCTCCTTCCAGGCAAGTCGACTAGGGACCCCATTTCCTACTTTTTAACAGCATATAATCAGAAGGCCCCAGTGAAAAGTGGATCACAGATCTTTTCTTTGAGACCTTGTCTCTCTCCGGGGCTATGATCACATGTATAATGTGAATATGGGACATAAGGGAGCTCAGCCATCATGGAGGCCCCTCAACTGACCACTCAATCCTGAACTCCTAGCTGCTGGCAAAGACCTTCAGCATGGCTCTGGATGGCCCTGGGTCTTAGTACTCCAACACAGGGGGAGAAGAGCAGCTTTAGTTTAAGAACTTCCGGCATTTCTTGGCACCACAGTTACAGGGTAGCTTGTTGCTGGCATCCTCAATGGGAAACTTATAGTCGTAAGTGAGTTCTTCCCCTCGGTAGATCTTGCGCATGGCGAAGATGACAATGTGCTTCTGTCCATCAATATTGATGACACGAGAGTAGCAGTTAGGCTCACATGAGTGATTGATGAAACGTGCAGCATTTCCATGCATGGTGGCATCCACTACCTCTGAGTCATCAATTCGAAACATGTAGCAACCTATGCCCTGTACGTGCAGGAGAATAGAGAAGAACCTGTTATTTATTTCAGCTCAGATTTGAGAACATTTTCCAACCTTTTTCTGATGTGACTTATAGCTGCTGATGAACAAAGTTTCCTCTAGTAAAACGTCCAGATTTCTGCCCTGGCTGGGGTGGCTAAGTGGATTTAGCACCAGCCTGTGAACCAAGGGGCTGATGGTCGATTCCTGGTCTAGGGCACATGCCTGGGTTGCGGGCCAGGTCCCCAGTAAGGGGCATGTGGGAGGCAAACCACACATTGATGTTTCTCTCCCTTTCTTTCTCCTTCCCTTCTCTCTAAAACAAACAAAATCTTAAAAAAAAAAAAAAAAAAAAGGTCCAGACTTCTCTCATCTCTCATGATGCTTCCATGATAAATCTCTAGATTACAGGAATAGACTACTGGTTTCTTAATGTCTCCAGGAAAGGGAAACCTAAAAAATGTATTGCTATGTGCTTTTAATTCTGGCATCCACTCAGACAAACCTTCATAGTGTATTTTATGTACTAATCCATAGAGTAGATTATGAACTTCTACTGGGCCCACCACAAATTTCAGGTGTTAAAATGTTGAAAAAACAAACGTGTCTTTGAATCAATAAAATACACTATTTTTTGATCTAGAGATATTTATAGTTGATTGCCACTTTTTATAACAAAACAAAAGAACTGGAGAGTGAGAGTGTGAGACTCACCTTGCTGTCATAATACTTCTCTCTCTTGTCAGTCTGGATGGAACGGATGACATTGCCAGCATACTCGATCACCATCTCACCTGCATCAATGTTTCTCTTACAAAAAAGACCCCGACCATGGATGGGAGACCTAAAACATAAAGATGGACAAGAGATCAGACACAAATTTTGCAATAAGGTTAACTGTGTGACTACATGAATAAATGAATGAAATTCCTTGGTCTGTTAGTCTCTCAAGAGGGACAGACACTTGAAAAAAAAAAAACAAAAAGAATCTGGACCCACCTGATTTGAGCATATTAATTGTTCTAACAAATGGACAAGAATTAAAAATTTCTCCATTCTGTCTTACTAGAAGTAGCAACACTGTAATGCTGACTTGTGTTAAATTTGTTGTTCAGTGCAAGAACTGCAGGATCCCAGAACTTCAATTAATAATACCTATAAAACCTAACTTATGGAATGAGGGAGGTCACTTCAGCATTTGGAAAAACTTTAGTAGTTTTCTATAATTCTCTCTAGAATTTTACCCATACCTGTAGACACCAACTGCCTCCTTAGAAGTCTTTTTTAAGTGCCGGAAACGCATGGGCATAGGCAGATCCATACTAGTTGCCCTCCTAAAGAGATAAGCACATTATTGATTAATTCTATTCAGGAAATAATAATTGTGAGTCTTAGATCAAAGGTTCCTAGAGAATATGACTACAATATTCATTTTATTCAAGGCCAAGCATAGCAAGTACTTTATAAAATCAGGCCTATTTTAATACACATAGTGCGTTCTGACCATGACGACTAGAGCGGTACAGACAGAGCGGACAGAGCATACTATGGTCAAAGAACATAAATCTTACAGTTAATCTCATTTCTCCTCCATAACGTACTCCTCCTCTTCTTTTTTTTTTAGTTTACAATATTTATTCTTTTTAAAAAAATTTTAATATATTTTATTGATTATGCTATTACAGTTGTCCCATTTCCCCTTCACTCCCCTCCCC
>PVIA01010035.1:17392-55342 GCA_004024845.1 Tonatia bakeri | reverse complement strand
TTAAAGGGACTTACCTAAGAAAAAGAAGATTAAAAATATGAACAGTAAAAAAAAAGTCATCAAATGGAGGGTTAGCAACAGGGAAGTAGGAGGAGGAGGGAGGGGGAAAAGATATAGAGAATAAGTAGCATAGACAGTAGGTAGAAAATAGACAGGGGGAGGGTAAGAATAGTATGGGACATGTAGACACTAAAGAACTAAAGACACATGGACATGAACTAAAGGGGGGAATGTGGGTGGGAGGGGATAGGCAGGGTGGTGGGGAGGGAAGGGGGAAAATGGGCCAACTGTAATAGCATAATCAATAAAATAAAGAATTTTAAAAAATGGAAAGAAAATGGGCAAAGGAGTTGAACAGACACTTCTCCAAGGAGGACATACAACGGGTTCAGAGACATATGAAAACTGCTCAACATCACTAGCCATCACAGAAATGCAAAGTAAAACCACAATGAGGAGAGTTCCAGCCAAGATGGAGGTATAGATAGAAATGCTTCACTTGCTCGCATAAAAGTAGGATAACAACCAATTTAAAAACAATAAACAACCAGAACTGCCAGAAAATCAAACTGCATGGAGCTGGAACAATCAAGGAGTTAAAGAAACATTCATCCAGGGCAGTAGGAGGGATGGAGGCAGGCAGGTGGGGGGAGAGGTCCTGTGGCAATGCAGCGGGCTACATGCACAAGGCAAGGGCTGGCTGACCAGGAAACTAAAGACTCAAAACCTTTGGCTGAAAAATTTTGTGGGGGTTACGAAGGTGGGAGAAACTCCCAGTCTCACAAGAGAGTTCATTGGAAAGTGGGGTTAGAGTAGAGTGAGCAAGCTGCATTGTTCCTTCTCTGACCCCTGTCCCATAGACAGCACCACAGTGCAGCAAAGAGGGTTGCCCTGCTGTCGTGAATCCCTAAGGCTCTTCCCCTTACAATGGACATAACAGATATGCTGAAACAAAGAAATATGGCCTAAAGGAAAGTAAAGATAAAAACTCCAGGAAAAAAACTAAGCGACAAAGCGACAGATGACCTGTCAGATGCAGAGTTCAAAACACTGGTAATCAGGATGCTCACAGAAATTATTGAGTTTGGTCACAAAATGAAGGAAGAAATGAAGGATATATAACATGAAATAAAGGAAAATGTACAGGGAAACAACAGCGAAGGGAAGGAAACCAGAACTCAAATCAAAAAATTGAAACAAAAGGAAGAAAGAAATATCCATCTGGAACAGAATGAAGAAACAAGAATTAAAAAAAAATGTCGAGAGGCTTAGGAATCCCCAGGACAACTTTAAACATTCCAACATTGAAATCATAGGGGTTCCAGAAGGAGAAGAGGAAGAGCAAGAAATTGAAAAATTATTTGAAAACATAATGAAGGAGAACTTCCCTAATCTGACCAAGGAAATAGATTTCCAGGAAGTCCAGGAAGCTCAGAGAGTACCAAAGAAGTTGGATGCAAGGAAGTACACACCAAGGCACATCATAATTACATTAAATGAGATTAAAGATAAGGAGAGAATCTTTTTTTTTTAAATTTTTTTATTTTAAGTACATTTTTCTCCCCTTTACTCCCAATCAAGCCCCCCACCCCCCTCCCATCTTCCCTCCCATTACCACCCTCCCCCTAGTTTTATCCATGTGTCTTTTAACTTTGTTCCTGCAAACCCTTCCCCTTTTCCCCTAAAAGATAAGGAGAGAATCTTAAAAGCAGTAAGAGGAAAGGAGTCAGTTACCTACAAAGAAGTACCTATAAGACTATCAGCTGATGTCTCAAAAGAAACCCAACAGGCAAGAATGGGCTAGAAAGAAGTATTTGAAGTCATGAAAGGCAAGGACCTACAGCCTAGATTACTCTATTCAGCAAAGCTATCATTTGGAATGGAAGGGCAGATAAAGTGCTTCCCAGACAAGGTCAAGTTAAAGGAGTTCATCACCACCAAGCCCTTATTATATGAAATGTTAAAGGGACTTATCTAAGAAATGGAAAAACAAAACTATGAACAGTAAAATGACAACAAACTCACAACTATCAACAATGGAACCTAAGAAACAAAAACTAAGCAAACAACCAGAACAGGAACAGTGTCAGAGAAATAGAGATCACATGGAAGGTTGTCAGGGGGGAGTGGGAGGGGGAGAATGGCGGGGGGAAGGTACAGGGAATAAGAAGTAAAATTGGTAGGTACAAAATAGACAGGGGGAGGTTAAAAACAGTATAGGAAATAGAGAAGCCATAGAAATTATATGTACAACCCATGGACATGAACTAAGGGGGAGGGCAATGCTGGAGGGTGGGGTGGGGGTACAGGATAGAGAGGGGATAAAGGGGAGAAAAAATTGGGACAACTGTAATAGCATAATGAATAAAATATACTTTAAAAAAAACTACAGTGAGATACCAGTTCATATCAGTCAGAATGGCCATCATTAACAAATCAAGAAACAACAAGTGCTTGTGAGGTTGTGGAGAAAATGGAACCCTAGTGCATTGTTGGTGGGAATGCAGACTGGTGCAGCCACTGTGGAAAACAGTATGGAATTTCCTCAGAAAACTAAAAATGGAACTGCCTTTTGACCCAGCAACTCCACTGCTGGGATTATACCCTAAGAATTCTGAAACACCAATTTAAAAGAATCTATGCACCCCTATGTTCATAGCGGTATTATTTACAATAGCCAAGTGCTGGAAACAGCCTAAGTGCCCATCAGTAAGTGAGTGGATCAAAAAATTGTGGTGTGTTTACAGAATGGAATACTATGCAGCAGAAAGAAAGAAGGAACTCCTACCTTTCATGACAGCATGGATGGAACTGGACAGTATAATGCTAAGTGAAATAAGCCAGGCAGTGGAAGATAAATACCATATGATCTCACATATAAGTGGAACCTAATCAACAAACAAATGAGCAAAAAAGAACCAAAGACATGGAAATAAAGAACAAACTGACAGTAACCAGAGAGGAGAAGGGAGGGGAATAATGGGGGAAAGAACGGGAACGGTCAAATCAAGGAACATGTACAAAAGACCCATGGACAAGGGCAATGGGGTGGGGATTGTCTTTGAGAGCGGGGGTTGAATGGGGCAGGTGAGAGCAATGGGGTGAAATATAGAGACAACCGTAACTGAACAACAATACAAAAAATAAAATGGTAAAAACAAAACAAAACAAAACAAAAAACCAACCCTAGTTCCATCAGTGACAACTTCTGTGATTTGGTGCAAGATTCTTAACCTCTCTGAGCCTTGGTGTTCCCAACTGTAAGGGAGAATTTCTTGGAATTATTGAACTGTGTCACATCTTCATCAAATACTACTGTTTCACTGAATTCCCAAGTTGTAATTTTCCTTAATACTTATTGGCAAGATGGAAGATAAAAAGAATTTTTGAAATGCCTTTTCCTGAAGACAATAAATCCATATTTAGCATCTATTCAAATAAAAATAATGCTATAAAGTACAGTCATACCCAAAATAAAGATAATTAATTTATGATACCACAGTACTATTTCAGTTATTCATGCTGCACATCTTTGGAACATGTGTTGGTAGAGTACAAACAGGCCTTCCTCCCTGACATATTCTGTCTCAATCTGCTTTTGTACCCTCTATCTGATAGCTGAATGTCACTTAAATGGTATACCTTTGACTCAGATATTTTTACAGAGGATGAGAGGAAACAGCAAACCAGATGAACAAAACTGTAATGAAAAATGCTCAGAAAAGTGATAAGGTGGAACAGGTCACCTCAGAGAGCAGTACATGGCTGTCACTGGAAGTATTCAAACAAAAGTTTAGGAGGCCACCTATGAGCTCATGTACCTTAAGCCAAGGGTGATTCAGTGCTTCATAAACAGTGATCCTTTCAGCTGGATCCAGCATCAGCATGCGACGCACTAGGTCTTTGGCACTTTCAGAGATATGGCTCCACTGCCTTGGATTCATCTGAAGAGGAGGAAAGGAAAATGACAGTTATTTTCAGTGAAAAGTAACTTTCACTATTATTTAATATTCCTATACTGGTTCAATGTCAATGAAATTCTCAGATAAAATAATAGAAACCTAATTCTAAAGGCTTGTTTACTAAGGAAGAAGACAAATATAATTCTTTTGTTTTAGTTGCTCATTATGAGAGTTTGCATCAGTAAGTATTCCTTATATATGTTTTTGTTATATGTTATAATACTTTTATTAATGGAAAAATAGAATGTTTATGATTACAGTTTCTACCTTGAAGGGACTAGAATACTTTGACCTAGAAAAAATGAAAAGAAACTTTAAAAATGAAAAATTTTAAAGAAATATTTTTGATATTTTGGTTTTAATTGGGATTAGCCGTAATTGTACAGCTATAACAAGTTATTAATAGGATATTTTGGTCACTCTATATCAATTTCAGTCTTTAGGGAAAAATATGCTATTACCACAGACCTTATGAAATAACCAGTTCACTTGTATATTGTCCTCAGTGAAATCACTTTTGTCCTGTTTTTAGAGACAACTAAGCCACAAAGTAAACTAATTGAAGTGAAACAAAAAAAAACTGAGTTGTTCAAAAGACTCAGGACTTATGAGAAAGGCTGTGGATCTGTGAGGAAAAAATGCTGGAAGCTCCTGGAAAAGGGGCAAATCTGAGAGTAGAAACCAGAAAAAAATGCAAAGGAATGCTTTGGGTTTGGGGTTGGGAAGGCAAGTAGGTCAGGGGAATAGAGATGGAGGAGGAGGGTCTCATTCCCTATTTTAATATCAGGAAGCTGACTGATCAGTGAGCTTCATTGAGCTGCCTGGTCCCAGGAGCTTTAAGTAATGCTATGACTTTAACCTTCAAAGAAAGAAAGATGGAGAATAAAATCCATCACAATTTAAAATCAAATGAAATCACAACTTGCATCACAGTACATATGAATCATTACAATTTGGTCAAGGGTTAGCATTAGTCACTCCACTCTGGCTAATGTGAGGCTTTGTACTTATAGATGGGGAGTGAAAAATGTCTTCAGGTTAGGGAGGGGATAGTTCTTAACACTGGAGGATGTTCCCTTATCTTTTTCTAACAGGCAGAATTCCAAATGATCATTACTTTTGCTTGTCAGAGCCCATTAAAACAAATGCCATGAGGTTGTTAAAATATTGTCATCCTACTGAAATTGTGATCAACTGACCAGTTTGACATAGGGAGGTGAGTGATTAAAGGGGAGTTAGGTAGCCTTGTTCCCTGCTCCCTATCCTAAAGCTATTGTACTCTTTAAAGTCTGAATGATTAGTCCTTGGGGAAGGGTTTGAGAAATCCTCTGACAGTGGTGGTAAGATTTCTGGAGTACAGGTTGACAAGTATACTTCTCCATGCCTTTTTTTAAATTTAAATTTAAATTTAAATTTTATTTTATTGTTGTATTGGGGAGCAAAATCTACAGTTTTCTCTTCCTTTGGCTCAAAAGAGTAGCTGAAGTTAATTTGGGAGGTTGACTATATAAGGGGGGAACTAAACTAGGCTATAAAACAGTCACTTATTTAAATACAAAAGCCAGGCAGCTTAGAGTTCTGCTGTGTAGGTAACAACTGGTTACCTGTAGTAATGATATAAGATGATACTATCCTTTATTTAAAAAAAAGTTAATTGAACAGGCTCATAGATACAAACTGAGGGTTGCCAGATGAGAGGGAGGTTAGGGAGCTGGGTGAAAAAGGTGAAGAAATTAAGAAATAAAAATTGGTAGAACAGAGGGAGGGGAGGGGGAGGGGAAGGGGAATAACGGGGGAAGGCAGGGGAAGGGGCAAGTAAAGGACTCATGGGTATGAAAGATGAGGGGATTGACGGGAGTGGGGAGGGGAATGGGGCAGGGGAGAGACAACTGTAACTGAACAATAAAAAAATTGGTAGTTACAAAGTGGTCACGGGGATGTAAAATACAATGTAGGGAATATAGTCAATAACATTGTAATAACTATATATGGTGACAGGTTGGTACTAGATTTATTGGGGGTGGGGAATCACTCTATAAATTATATAACCACCTAATCACTATGCTGTATACTTGAAACTAATATAAAATAATACTGAATGTCAACGACAATTGAAAAAAAGTTAACTGAAATTAAATGTTAGCATATATTCCAGTTAAATAGTATTCTCTCACATCCACTTTAAAAGATCAAGTAAGCTAGCAAATGAGGATAAAAAGTTAAACTAAAATAATTTAAGAACAGTGGTAGTTTATAAACTGTGACAATTAAAATATACTACATTTAAAAGATATAAAAATTTCTTGAAAATACCCATGGAGATCTAGGACTTTGTTAATAGTTCTTCTGTTAAGTACCACCAAGGTGATAAAATGATATTTTTGAGATCTGCTTCAAAAAACCTGGTAGTATGTGGAATATGGATAAAACAAGATGGGCTGTATGTTGCTAAGTATTGAAGCTAGGTGTTCATTATATTGTTTATCTCTACTGTTTTTATTTGTTTGAATTTTCAATTAAATAAGTGTAAACATTAAGGGCTGATGGAATCACAGCATGCTATACTTAAAAAAATAAGATCCACCAGGTTCATCACTGATGAATAGAGATGAATCTATACTTCAAACTGAGCTGCTGAAAATCTGGAGTTTTTGTAAGAAAAGCCATGAATAAAAGCAAGAGGTGAGGTTAGCCAAGTAAGAGCATAAACAAGTTATTAACCTAAAGCTTCAAACCTTCAGGTACCGAGATCATGATATAGCTGCCACCATCCATCTGACTTACTATAGTAAGAATAGGGAATTTTAAAATAATTTAACTTTTGTACATGTGTGAACAGTCCAAGTTTTTTTCCAAAGAAACAAAAATAACTATTCAATGCTTTAAATATAGACAAAATCAAATACCAGAAACAGTTGGAATAAAGCACATTGCCTTGGGAACAAGGAAGTTAGCAAATGAACAAACACAAAGGAAGAATTCTATTATTAGCAAATACTTATAACTCAAAAGGCAGGTGGGAGATTTTATTATATGGTACCTACATCATAAGTCACTGTGAGGATAAAGTGAGTTAAATATAAGTATTTAGAACAGTTCATGGCACAAAGTAAGTACTATGTATGAGTTAGCTATCCTTGTTGCTAGTATTATTATTATGCTGATACATTACCAATTGTGCTTATTTTCATGTTAGTATCTGTGATTTCACTTGGCAAAGTTCAACCACAAAGCCGCAGTGTGCATTCCTGATAGCCACTCACAATTTCCAGGGACTGAAGGGGGATGTTTACTTACAAGCAGTTTCATGAGATACTGAGTTACCTTGAAAGACTGATTTTATTTCCCAGTGGCCAACTGACTCTAAGAGAAGCAGAAAAACCTATACTTAAAACGTCTCTCTCTGTCAACAGAGTTTTGGCATATATCTTAACCCAAATAAAAGACAAACCTGTATGCCTTTATAAGCTGATGGTCTATAGGCAAAAAAAAAAAAAAAAAAAAAAAAAGTATAAACCAGTCTTAACTACAGAAGCTTCAGTTTTGGCTTAAAAGAATAAGGCTGTTACTCTAAAATTACTTTACCTTTCTTTTCTTTTCTTTACTTTTTTTCCAAGTGTGATATAAAATCCTAACATTACTAAAGAATTGAAAAGAAAACTTTAGGGACCTCATAGTTTTTCAGTCTAGTGTTATATAAACCCACATGTTTGAGTTTATGTTGCTAGGCATGGCTGAAAATGAAACAGTAGTTCTGTTGAGTAGCAAGTACAGGTTTCAGTAAGAATGGGAGGAAAAAGAACTTCCCCAACATCAGCAGCCCAGATCTAATATGCAGATACACTCCCCCATGTTTCCCATACACAGCATCCTATTCTGTCAGCCATATGTGGTGGGACATGGCAAAACAGTTTAAGAACTGGGATAGTGAGGTCAATCTTCAGCTTGTTGATTTCCAAGAATTCCTTAGGTCTTTTTGGTATCACTATTCATAATGTCAGTAATGACTTTTTTACTTTTTAAACAATGAAAGTAATAATAAACTAATAAGATGTTTGTGAATTGTACATGTGGTTTCCAATCCATATTAGCCAATGAAAAATATGAATAAGTCACATCAAGATGGCTCCAAATTATATTATGGACTGCAGTTGTGATACTGGCATTTAGTTGTTTATTCTGGAATGTAAATGGCAAATTTTTCAGCTGTGCAGATTAGCCTGAATAAATGAGTTTGGCCACCAGACAGCTAATGTATATTTTCATTTTATTTTTTTAACTTAATCTTTATTATATTTTTCCATTACCATTTATACCCTTCATACCTCCTCTCCCTGCAATTACCATACTGTTGTCCATGTCCATGAGTCCTTTTTCCTTTTCCCTCAATCCATATACCCCCTACCGTCCCCCACCTGTCATCTGTTCTCCATCTATGAATCTGTCTCTGTTTTGCTTGTTACTTCAGTTTGTCCATTAGATTCCACATATGAGTGAAATCATATGGTATTTACCTTTCTCTGACTGGCTTATTTCACTTAGCATGATGTTTTCCAGGTTCATTCATATGTTGCAAAGGGTAAAATTTTCTTTTTTATGGCCAAGTAGAGTTCTATTGTGTAAATATGCTAACAGATACTTTTAAATCTGGGTTCATGTCTATCAAAAAAAAAAAAACTTACTCAGGGTAAAATAAAAGGTCAAATTCTACCACAATGAATTCTAAGGATCATCCCCCATTTTTTCTCTGAACTAGAATTTTATTTGAAATCAGTAAAGCACTAACTGAACAATTTCTTTAACCTACCTAAATGAGCAGTTTTGCTAGAATATTTATTTGTGGATAAAGAATTCGATTTGTAGTGGATGTGGTTTGTGAATCTGAGGGCTCAGGACTCTTAAAACAGGTGACTTGCACATGGGGGAAAGAGGGACATCTATTTGGTCTCTGGTTTTTACACTGTATGAAAGAGAACTAGGGTCCCAGTTTTCTAGCCTAAACACAGAGCTGGGATCCAAACAGGGCAGAGAGACTTTAGCTGGAACACAGAGGAAAGGAAAAGGGAGGGGCAAGGCAATGGTTTTAAAGCCAGTCCCCTTTCTTCTACTTAGATGACTGTTTAGCTGATAGTGACTCAGAAATTTACTTGTGGCCATGTTGCCCACCAAGGGTAGTGGGTCAGTGATGTAAGTAAAGAACTTTTCTGTGACTTGGTAAGTATGTGACAATCAATAAGCAATCCAAAGACAGATAGTTACTTCAAAACACATTTTACAGAATAATTTCATCTCAATAAAAAAAGTAAAACATTCATAATACATTACCTTGTATTTTCCTTTAATAATGCCTTCAAACAATCGTTCCTTGGTTCCATAAAAAGGCAAACAACCACTTAGCAGGATAAAAAGGATCACGCCACAACCCCAGACATCTACAGGTTTTCCATAAGGCTCTCTTTTGACAACTTCTGGGGCCATAAAATGAGGTGTTCCAACGCGTCCTACATTTAAAATAATATCAAGGAAAAAATATTTACATTAAATGAGCTTGTTTCCCCATTTGAAAGCTGAAAGTAATACAACCATAACTGTCTGAATGAAAAGTTTAACAATATAAATATTCCCTCACTACCTCTGCCCTCCTTGATAATATCAAGTTTGCAGAAAGAAATGAATTATTTATCTAATCACTTCTAATATTAGTACTTCCTATTGAACTCAGCAGTACACAGCAAGTGTTTCTCGTTTCATGAAGCTGTTTAAATTTTCTAATTTTCACAAGTTAAAAAGTAAAAATAATATAAAACAGGGGCAGGTGGAAGAGTCAGCAGGCAGAGTGTGGCTGCCTAGCAAAGAGCTGGGAGGGCCTGCCCTGGGCAGGGCCAAAGAGGGGATGGGTGGCATAGGAGTGAGGAAAAAAATCTGTGGAGAAAAAGATTCCTTTTAACTGCCGAATAGAAATTCTCAAATTAAACCCAATACTGAGAACTTTTAAGAGTATGAATTTGATTCTGAAATCCTGTTTAGATTTTAGGTGTTGATTATAACAGCAATGATTAGTAATATTTTGTCACAAGATTTTTAAAGTTTCCTTCTAATGTTACCATTTGAAGAGAATGAAGGCAAATACACGACATAAATCACAGTCAGAAACTCTTCCATTCAATACTTTTTGACCTTCATTCTTTTGTTATGTATTCCTTTCATTGAAAAACAACCCACAGAAGTTTAGGTGTGCGAATAATAATTGCATGAATCATAAGTGTACACATGTAAACACTTTTTACACAATGAACATTTGTAACCAGCACCAAAACCAAGAAACAGATCCTGTTTTTCTTTTTTTATTGTTGTTGAATTACAGTTGTCCCCATTATCCCATCACTTTACTCCACCCTATCCACCTCCATCTCCCATATTAAGTCCTACCCCGCCCCTGTTGTCTTTGACCATGGGTCCTTTGCACATGTTCCTTGATGACCCTTCCCCTTCTTTCCCCCATTATCCCCCTCTACTCTCCCCTCTGGTCCCTGCCACTTTGTTTTTATTTCTATGTCTCTGGTTCTATTTTGCCCCATTGTTCATTTTGTTGATTTGGTTCCATTTATAGGTGAGATCATATAGTATTTGTCTTTCACTGCCTGGATTACTTCATTTAGCATAATGCTCTCCAAATCCATCCACGCTATCGTGAAGGGTAGGAGTTCCTTCTTTCTTTCTGCTGCATAGTATTACATTGTGTAAATGTACCACAGTTTTTTGATCCACTCATTTACTGATGGGTACGTAGGATGCTTCCAACACTTGGCTATTGTAAATTGTGCTATGAACACTGGGGAGCACAAGTTCTTTTGAATATGTGTTTCAGGATTCTTAGGATATAATCACAGCAGTGGAACTGTCAGGTAAAAAGGCAGTTCCATTTTTAGTTTTCTGAGGAAATTCCACACTGTTTTTCACAGTGGCCACACCAGTCTGCATTCCCACCAACAGTGTACTAGGGTTCCTTTTTCCCACAACCTCACCAGAATTTGTTGTTTGTTGATTTGGTTATGGTGGCCATTCTGATTTGTTGATTTGGTTATGGTGGCCATTCTGACCAGTGTGAAGTGGCATCTCATTGTGGCTTTAATTTGAATCTTTCTGATGGCTAGTGATGTTGAGCATTCTTTCATATGCCTCTGGGTCCTCTGTATGTCCTCCTTGGAAAAGAGTTTGTTCAGTTCTTTGCCCATTTTTTAATTGGATTGTCTGTCTTCCTGGTGTGGAGTTGTGTGGGTTCTTTATATATTTTGGGGATCAAGCCCTTGTCCAAGGTTTCATTTGCAAATATTTTTTCCCATACAGTTGGTTTCTTTTCCATTTTGCTGATATTTTCTTTAGCCACACAGAAACTTTTTAATTTGATGAAGTCCCATTTGTTATTCTTTCCTTTATGTCACCTGCTCTAGGGGACATATCAGTGAAAATACTGCTGCATGGAATATCTGAGATTTTCCTTTCTATGTTCTCTTCTACGACTTTTGTGGTGTTATAACTTATATTTAAGTCCTTTACCCATCTTGAGTTTATTTTTGTGTATGGTATAAGTTGGTAGTCGAGTTTCACTGTTTTGGATGTAGCTGTCCAGATCTACGAACACCATTTGTTGAAGAGACTAATGCTAATCCATTTTATGCAGTTGGCCCTTTGTCAAATATTAATTGACGATAGAGACATAGGTTTAATTCTGGGGTCTCTATTCTGTTCCATTAATCTATTTGTCTGTTCTTATCCCAGTACCAGACTGTTTTGATTACTGTGGCCTTATAATATAGTTTGATGTCAGGTATTGTAATCCCTCCTACTTCGTTCTTTTTTTTCTCAAAATTGCTGTGGCTAGTCAGGCTCATTTATGGTTCCATATAAATTTTTGAAGTGTTTGTTCTATGTCTGTGAAATATGCCATTGGTACTTCAATAGGTATTGCACTGAATCTATAAATTGCTTTAGGTAGTATGGACATTTTGATGTTAATGCTTCTGATCCATGAACACAGTATGTGTTTCCATTTATTTGTGTCTTCCTTAATTTCTTTCTTCAGTGTTGTGAAGTTTTCGGAGTACAGGTCTTTTACCTCTGTGGTTAGGTTTATTCCTAGGTACTTTATTATTCTTGTTGCTATAGCAAATGGGGGTTTTCCCCCTAATTTCTGTTTCTGATATTTCTTTGTTAGTGTACCAAAATGAGTTTGGTTTCTGAATATTGACTTTGTATCCTGCTGTTTTGGCAAATTCACTTATTAAGTAGTTTTTTGGTGGAGCCTATAGGGTTTTCTATATACACTATCATGTCATCTGCAAACAATGACAGTTCTACTTCCCCTTTCCAATGTGGATGCCTTTTATTTCCTTTTCTTGTTTGATCTCTGTGGCTGGGACTTCCAATACTATGTTGAATAGAAGTGGTGAAAGCAGACATCCTTGTGTTGGTCCTGATCTTAGTGGGAAAACTTTTAGTTTTTGCCTGTTGGGTATGATGTTGGCGGTATGTTTCTCACATATGGCCTTTATTATGTTGAGGTACACTCCCTCTACTCCCACTTTGCTGAGTGTTTTTATAATGAATGGGTGCTATACTTTATCAAATGCTTTTTCCATATCTATTGATATGATCATGTGTTTTTTCTCTTTCCTTTTGTTAATGTGATGTATTACATTTATTGATTAGTAAATATTGTACCATCCTTGCATCCTGGGAATGAATCCCACTTGATCATGGTGTGTGACCATTTTAATGTATTGCTGGATATGGTTTGCCAATATCTTGTTGAGGATTTTAGCATTTATGTTCGTAAGTGATACTGGCCTGTAGTTTCCTTTCTTTGTTGTGTTTTTATCTGGTTTTGGGATTAGGATGATGCTGGCCTCATAAAAGGAGTTTGGGAGTCTTCCGTATTTTTGGATTTTTTGGAATAGTTTGTTTGAGAAGGATAGGGATTAGCTGTTCTTAAATACTTTGTAAAGTTCTCCTGTGAAACTGTCCAGTCCAGGGCTTTTGCGTGTTGGGAGTTTTTTGATTATTGCTACAATTTCACCAGCTGTTATTGGTTTGTTTACACTTTCTGCTTCTTTCTGATTCAATTTCAGAAGATTACATATTTCTAGAAATTTGTCCATTTCACCCAGGCTTTCAAATTTCTTGGTGTAAATTTGTTCATAGTAATTTCTTACAATCCTTTGTATTTCTGTGGTATCAGTTGTAATCTCTCCTCTTTCATTTCTGATTGTGTTTATTTGGGTCCTCTCTCTTTTTTTTCTTGATGAGTCTGGTTAAAGGCTTGTCGATTTTGTTTATCTTTTCAAGGAACCAGCTCCTGGATTCATTGATCCTTAGAATTGTGCTTTTAGTCTCTATGTCATTTAATTCTGCTCTGATCTTGGTTATTTTCTTCCTTCTACTTGCTCTGGGCTGTCTTTGTTGTTCCTCGAGTTCTTGTAGCCATAGGGTTAGGTTATTTGTTTGAAATGTTTCTATGTTTTTTAGGTAGGCCTGTATCACTATTAATTTTTTCTCAGGACTGCCTTTGCTGTGTCCCATATGTTTTGGACTGTTGTATGTCATTTTCACTTGTTTCCAGAAACTTTTGATTTTTTCCTTGATCTCATTATTTACCCATTCATAGTTTAATAGCATGCTATTCAATCTCCATGAGTTGGAGTGTTTTTGAGTTTTTTTCCTTGAGGTTGGTTTCTAGTTTCAAGCCCTTGTCATCCAAGAAAATGCTTGATATGACTTCAATTTTCCTGAATTTGTTGAGGCTTGTTTTATGTCCTAGTATGTGGTCTACCTTGAAAATGTTCCATGTGCATTTGAAAAGACTGTGTATTTTGCTTCTTTGGGATGAAAGGTTCTATATATATATATCAGTTAAGTCCATTTGATCTAATGCATCATTCAGTTCCACAATATTCTTGTTAATATTTGTTTGGAAGATCTATTCATTGTTAACAGTGAGGTGTTAAAATTTCCTACAATAATTATGTTTCCATCTGTTTCTTTCTTGAAGTCCTCCAAGATTATCCTTCTATATTTGGGTGCTCGTATGTTGGGCAATATTTATATCTTCCTGATAGATTCTAACCTTGAGTATTATGAAGTGTTCTGTTGTGTCTCTTTTTATGGCCTTTCTTTTGAAGTCTATTTTGTCAGACATAAGTATTGCTACCTCTGCTGATTTTTGGTTTGCTTTTAATATTTTTTCCAACTCTTCACTTTCAGTCTGTGTAGGTCTTTCGTTCTGAGGTGGGTCTCTTGTAGGCAGCATATGTGTGGGTTATGTTTTCTTATCCATTCAGCTACCCTATGTCTTTTTATTGGAGCACTTAATCCATTTACATTTAAGTTTATTGTTGATAGATACTTATTCATTGCCATTTTACCCATTTATACCCGTGTTCCTCTTTCACTCACCCTTTTTCTTCATCTTCTTAAAGCAGTCCCTTAAGCATATCTTGCAATGCTGGTTTGGTGGAGGTGTATTATTTTAACTTTTTTTTTCCCTGGGAAATTCCTTATTTCACATTCCATTTTAATTGAGAGCCTTGCTGGATAGAGTAGTCTTGGTTTCAGGTCTTTGTTTTTCATTACTTGGAATATTTCTTGCCATTCTCTTCTGGCTTGTAATGTTTCTGTTGAGAAGTCAGCTGCTAGTTTATTGGGGCTCCCTTGTATGTTTCTACCTTGCTGCCTTTAAGATTTTCTCTGTGTCTTGGAATTTTGCTACTTCAATTATGATATGTCTTGGAGTGGCCCTCTTTGGGTTCCTCTTGATTGGAACTGTTTGTGCTTCCTGGACTTGTGTGACTTTTTGTCTCAGAAAACTAGGGAAGTTTTCCATCATTCCTTTTTCAAACACGTTTTCTATCCCTTGTTCCTCTTTTTCTCTTCCTTTTGGTATCCTTATTATAGGGACATTATTCTTTTTCATATTGTCCTGCAATTCCTTTAACCCCTCTTCATTCTTTTTGAGTCTTTTTTTTCCTTTTCTTGCTCTTTCTGGGAGTTTTTTTCTACCTTGTCCTTCACCTCACTGATTCAATCCTCTGCTTCATGTATCCTGCTTTTGATTTCTCTACTGTGTTCTTCAATTCCGAAATTGTATTCTTCATTTCCTCCAGGCTCTTGCTGATAGTTTCTATGTTCTTTTTCACACTCAGATAATTTGCAGTACGTTCCTCATAGCTTCCCTGTCATTTTTGATAATTCTCACTGAGCTCACTGAACTTCCTTATGACTGTTTTGAACTCAGTATCTGATAAGTTTACTTGCCTCTATTTCATTTAGCACTCTTTCTGAGACTTCCTTCTTTCCTTTTGATTGGGGGTTGTTTCTTTATCTTCCCACTATTTGTAAGACTCTCCTTGTTAGCCTCTGCTTCTTAAATTGATCTGTTCTGACTCCCTGACTTTGTGGTGTGAACTTCTATGGTAGGAGACCTGTGAGATTCAGAGGTGCAGTCTCCTTGATCTCCTGAACTTGATGCTCTTGGGATGCTCTTTATGCCATTTATGTTGGTTCTCTGGATTTAATTGGGTTGTGAATGTTGTTGGGTCATTCTTCAGTGGTTCTTTCATACCAGTGGTTGACTGAGGGTCATTCCTCCCACCACGTGTTATATGCTGTTGTGCAGGTGCCACCAGAAAAAAACTACGAAGCCCAGGAAACAAACCCACACCTGCAAATATACCCCCCACAATCCCACTATCAATAGCAAATGAATCAGTATTAATAAGGATGTAAGTAAATTAAGACTATTATTAAGAAAGGAGAGTGAATATGAGATGACCTACTGATAGAAGAATGATTTTGAGAGGGTAGAGGGAGGAGTACTAATAAAAGTTGTGAGTTGGAACAATTTGAAGAAAGAAAGTAAAATTTACATCATAAAAAAAGGGATCGAAAAGGCAGAATGGAGTAAGAGAAGGGAAGAATTTAGTACTAGGTTTAAACAGAAATTAAAGTGAGAGAGAGAAAGAAAAAGGAAAGAAAAAAGTAAATAAATAAAAAAGATATAGGAGTTCCAGCCAAGATGGAGGCATAGGTAGAAACCCTTTGCTTCTTTGCACAAGCAAAAGGAGGATAACAACCAATCTAAAATCAATAAACAACCAAAAGCAGCAGAAAATCAAACTGCATGGAACTCTTTGACAATCAAAAAATTAAAGAAAAAATCAACCAGAACCACCAGACTGGTAAGGTGGCGGGCAGCATGTGAGGGGCTGACTTAAGTGGAAAACTGAGACCCAGAGCTGACTGTGGGCTACGGCTGGGGATGCTGAAGTGGGAGTTTCTCCCAATATTGCATGAGAGTTGAAAAATGTACTAGAGACCAGCAGGGGAGCTGCACTGTTCCCTCTCTGGTGCCTTCCCCATAGGCAGCGCCAAAGCACAGCAAAGAGGGTTGCTCTGCCTGGGTAAATACCTAAGGCCCTGCCCCCTTACAACCTATCAACTGCGCCAAGACAAAGAAATATGGCCCAAATGAAAGAACACAGCAAAACCTCAGAACTAAGTGACGAGGAGATTAGCACCCTATCTGATGGAGAATTTAAAGCCCTGGTAATCAAAATGCTCACAGAATTGATTGAGCTTGGTCAAAAAATGAAAGATACCCAAAATGAAATAAAGCAAAATATTCAGGAAACCATCACTGACAGGAAGGAAACCAGGATTCAAAGCAACGATTTGGAACAAAAGGAAGAAATAAACATCCAACTGGATCAGAATGAAGAAACAAGAATCAAAAAAAATGAAGAGAGGCTGAGGATTCTCTGGGACAACCTGAAATGTTCTAATATCTCAATTATAGGGGTGCCAGAAGGAGAAGAAGAACAACAAGAAATTGAAAACTTATTTGAAAAAATAAGGAAGGAAAACTTCCACAATCTGGTAAAGGAAATAGCCTTCCAGGAAGTTCAGGAAGCCCAGAGTCCCAAAGAAGTTGGACCCAAAGAGGAACACACCAAGGCACATCATCATTAAGTTACCCAAGATTAAAGACAAAGAGAAAATCCTAAAAGCAGCAAGAGTAAAGGGGATAATTATCTACAAAGAAGTTTCCATTAGATTATCAGGTGATTTCTCAAAATAAACCTTGCAGGCAAGAGGGGGCTGGAAAGAAGTATTCTAAGTCATGAAAGGCAAGGACCTACATCCAAGATTGCTCTATCCAGCAAAGTTATCATTTAGAATGGAAGGGCAGATAAAATGCTTCCCAGATAAGGTCAAGTTAAAGGAGTTCATCATTGCTAAGCCATTATTATATGAAATGTTAAAGGGGCTTATCTAAGAAAAAGATCAAAATTATGAACAGTAAAATGACAACAAACTCACAATTATCAAAAATAAACCTAAAAGAAAAACAATGAAAACAAAAACTAAGGAAACAACCAGAACAGGAACAGAATCAGAGAAATAGACATCACACAGAGGGAGTTCAGTGGGGAGGGGGAAGGGAGGAATAGGGGGGTAAAGTACAGGGAAGAAGCATAATCAGTAGGCATAAAATAGACGGGGATAAATAAAAATGGTATAGGAAACAGAGGACTCAAAGAACTTATATGTACACCCCATGGACATGAACTAAGGAGGGGGGAATGCTGGAAGGTTTTGGGGGAGAATGGTGGATGGCAGATAAAGGGGAAAAATTGGGAAAACTGTAATAGCATAATCAATAAAAATACTTAAAAAAGAAAGATATAGGAGTCAAATTGGAGAGAAAGATCCACCACAGTACTATTAACACTAAATGAGCTAAAATTAATATAGGGGGGATGGGAATAAGAGGGAAAAAAAGAAAGAAGAGCTTAAGAGATTTCTAGAGGAATGGGAAGTGACTTTGAAATGATAAAGGGAGAGGGGATATTAAGAGTGAGAAACAAAAACTGGGCTAAGACAGGGAAAAATTAAAATTTGAGATGAAACAAGAAATAAAAAAGGAGAATAAAGAAAATAAAAGGGCAGGATGAAAGAGAAAAAGAAGAAAGAAAAACAAAGAAAAAAAAAGGCTAAGACAGGACAGAATTAAAAGTATGAGATAAAAAAAGAAAAGGAGAGGAGACCAGTAAAATTTGGAATTTGAAATACAAAATTAGTGAAGATCTAGAGATAAAATTGAAAAATGAAACAACAATTACCCTATCCACAACCAATGAGCAAAGATTGCTAAAGATGCACAGAAAATTCAGGTAGTTTAAGAGTGGGGAAAAAGGATGTGAGATGACCATTGATAAGAAAATTGGTTTTGTGAGGTTGGATGGGGGAGAAATAGTAGGAGTGTGGAATGGAAAAAAGTTGTAGCAAGAAAGAAAACAAAATTTAAAACAAATATAATGAGGAGAAAGAAGCAGGTAAAATGGGATAAGAGAAGGGAAGGGCAAAACATGTGAACTGAACTAAACTACAGTATACAATCTAGTGACTTAATATGCATAAACTTAATAGACAATAAATGAATGTTAAAAAGCTATTGAGGAAAGAAAATATTGCAAGTCATGGAGAAGACCCTGGCTGATTTTGTCTTGGTAGCCTCTAGTATTTACCAGTGCTTTTTCTTTCTGGATCCACCTCTGGTGATGTTAGATGTTGACCCCATCTTGATCCCATGTGATCCCACGTGATCCCACGTTAGGCAGCCTGCTCTGAGTCTGCCAGGGATCTATAATGCCTGTGGCTGACTCCTCTGGTTGTTAATCTAGTCATTCCACACTCAGTAGTCAGGCTTAAGCACTACAGAGCTGGGACAGAGTCCTTCTTGGGGTCGGGGTTATTGTTTCCCCTCAGGCTGCTATCGCTCGGAGGGGAGTGGTCTGCCTAAGCAGGATGGCTGCTGCCATATGGGTGATGACTCAGCACCGGGATCCCTGCGTCTACTCTGTTTTCTCCTCAAAGCTTTTGTCCCCAGCCTCTCTTCAGGTGTCTTCAGCACACTGTGCCCCTGCCTTTGCCAGAGTCCAGGGTAAATGGCTGCAAATGAAAATTTGTGTGTTGGCCCTTTAAATGACTCTTTGTGTCTCCAGCTGACCTTGTCTGGCAGAGAGCAACCTTGCAGCTTTTTGCTGCTGGTTACTTTTGTACTCTTTGGGCTCTGGTACTCTAAGCTGGGGATCCCCTCAGCTTAGAGTTTAGACCCCACACTTCTCAGGGGGATACAGCATGTTGCTTAATTATCCCTCTGCTGCCAGCTGTGGGCACCCAGTCCACTCCTCTCGAGTCTCTACTGCACTCTTATCAGTCGGGTTGTGCTGAAACTGGTTCTTCTCTCTGTCCTAAATTATATGGCTTCTCTCTCACTATTGTTCAGTTGTTTGCTCCAGGTGATTTTCCCACAATTTAGTTGTAATTCCAGATTGGTCCAGGGAGGAGGTTAGTGTGATGTCCATTCACTCCTCCTTCATCTTTTGCTCCTCCTGCAACCTTCATTTTCTTTAAAGGTTTTTTTTTTCCTATCAAAATAGGCTTTTAGGAAGAAATCTGATAGTAGTTGTTTGTATACAGGTAACCATCTTTAACTCAGTATTCCAAAGGGAGTCTTCTACTATGCAAAAGTTTGTACCCTGTAGCAAATTATTGTGGGAGGGGGCACAGGGGGCACTGCCCAACAGTTCTGGCAGCTCTTCTAGCTGTATACAGGCCCAGCCCCCTCCCTTTCTCTCTTTCCTCTCCCTCTCTCTCTTTCTCCATGTAGAGTCCCAGATTATTTTTACTTTGAAAACTGCACAATACTGTGATTAAGACCTTAGAGATATTCAAATCCAGCTAGAGAGAATGTATCATAAAGTTGTATTTAGTGATTGTCAAACTTGGTTTGGATGGAGACTGATAAAGCAAGTCTTAGTTTGTGTGCTGGGAATGTTCCTTGCTGCAGATCATTATGGTTCCTTTCCCTCCCCCACAATAGAAGAGATTAAGTTCAGGGTTTAGAGAGTGAAAATGTCTTCATTTAAAAGGTATAGCAGATCAGTGAAAACTCCACTGGTTAGAAGAAAATATTTTTATTTCCCATTTTGCTTCCTCGAGTAACATAAAGAAGCTGAAGTGATGAGACCTAAACCTCCTACTTTGTTAACAGCCTGGGAAAGGGTGTGGCCATGGGAGATTCACCCTATTCTAATGGATAGGAGCTGGCATGAGAAAGGAAGAGCAGGACAAGAGATCAAGGTACCTGCTGGCAAGTTTGCATAATGCTTTGAAACTCAACTTACTTCTTACCACTTCCCACACAAGAAAGGTGCAAGTGACTCAAAATGGGGGCCTCATTTTGGGATTAGTCAGAGCCACCATGGCCAGCCCCAGTCATCCTGAGGAGCTTCTCTACATTTATCTGGGTTGAAGACTACCCTGATGTATTTGGTTTCAAGAATTTGCTCACAGATGATAGAAGACAATGGTAGAAACAATATATAGGAATGATCTTTTTTTATTTTGTGCACATCAGTAGGATGTTGAAGTACTGGAATTAACCTTTACTGACCACCCCAAACTCCTTCTTTGTGATCTTTGTGAGCTTTTCCTTTTTTGTGGCCACTTGATTTTTATGACTTTGACCACAAAATTCTAAGAAGAGGAAGCCAGTCATCAAATCAAATTAAATGTCACTGTATTAGGACATACATCAGATAAACTTAAATATTTAAATGCTATGTTTTCTGATAATATAATAAGAATTTATTACCCAAAACTTCAGGGAGGGAATTGTTTTGAATAGCTACAGATTCAATACTGTAGAACTTGAATCTTTATGCACCCAAACCTTTTTACTTTACCAGTCTTGGATGGCTATCTTCCTTCAATTTCCTGACATCTTTTATACAAGATGCTGCACATAATTTAGCCTTTTCTTGATGACTCAGAATTGCCATTGTGATATCACTTAAAGAACAATGGTATATAACAGGAAACCCTCTCAGGAACTTCAGCTCTATGCAAGGGTTGATCAGTATTAAAATGCTGCTGTGCTTTCCAAGTTATGGTATCTGATCGATGTATTTTTTTTTGTTTGGCTTTCATTTCTTTTCTCTCACTAGGCTCACTCCAGCCTTGGCTTCTAATTTGTTGCATAAAATCTGTTGTTACCTGCAAACTAATGAGCAACCAGAATCTTTCATTTAATAACAACTTCCTAAATGCCTAGTAGGTCCTAGACACCATAGTAGGTGCTGTGGACATACAGAGGAATAAGCCATGACCCCCCTAGACCATCACAAAGCTTAGTCTTTGATATGATTACAAATATCTGCATGAAATGCTATTTGGAGGTATGTAGCTCAGATAGTTATGGTAATATGGAAGAGAAGGAGTAGGTTACCTAATTTGGGATGGTGAATCTCAGCCTGCTCTTAAGATGATTGTTAGCTCAGGCTTCAAGAAGAGTAAAACCTATCTAGATCAGGGGTGTTGAACTCATTTTCACTTGGGGACACGTCAGCCTTGTGGTTGCCTTCAAAGGGCCAAATGTAATTTTAGGACTATATAAATGTAACTACTCCTTAACTAGGGGCAAGAAGCTTGGCACTGCCGATGGGTAGAAACAAGGTACCAGGCTGGATAAAACAAGGTGGAGGGCTGGATTTGGCTCATGGCCTTGTGTTTGCCACCTGTGATCCAGATAGATAAAATCACAAAAGGCATTCAAACCAGGGGTAGAGAGGTGTAAGATATAAAGGAACACAAATCCAGACAACTTTCTGTAAAATGAGAGCATGCCAGCCTCACAGTGTCTTTAGATGCTCACTTGAGAGGACAATCTGCAGGTTTTCTTTTTCTTTTTTAATTTTATTTTAATTGCTGTTCAAGTACACTTTTCTGTCCTTTACTCCCTTCCCAGCCCACCCGCCCATCCCTCCCCACCTCCCTCCCATTTCAATCTGCAGGTTTTAAAGGCAGGAGTCTTGCTGCTATTATAATGACTTTTTAGGTTCTTAGTTATCTTCTAGATAAGTTTTCCAAATAGCTGAGTTTTATATAGGAGAAGTATAAATACAGGGGTGGACAAAGGTAGGTTTACAGTTGTGAGTATGTGAAACAGAGAGTTCCTTCTTGTATTATTTATTAATTATTGTATTATTTATTTGTACAACTGTAAGCCTACTTACCTACCCTGTATATGTAAATGGTTTTTACCATATGGAACATATAAGAGGGAATTTCTTTCCATTTGGAGGACTGACTGATTAAAGATTCCAACTGACAGGAAAATAGCTTTCTGTTAAATATCAGCAAATTAGCTGATAAATATTAACAAAATTTTCAAGAGTAAATTAAACAACAGGAAAGCTTTTTATAAAAAATCATTTATCCCTATCTACATATATCATATTTTTAAAGACACTGTAATGATTAAAGTAGTTATCAAGACTATAAGGAAAGGTATGTTAAGAAATGACAACACTTTGTCCATCAGGAAGTGCCTTAACTCTACAAGCACTGATAAAAATCAATTTTGCATAACACGCACATTTTTGGTTCAAAATCAGCTTTGAAAATATGCAATTAAGGGAAAAGGTTAATGAACTTTTGGAAAATAGATTAACATGTAGAGAATGTCCAGGTAAATTTAATGAATCTGTTTTTCCCACTCAATTGAGATGTACACTAAAATATGAAGCCCATGCCATTCTGAATACTATCAGGATGCTGATCTAGATCAATAGAAACAAAGTCATTATATGTAGCCAGTATATAACAGATAAGTGGAATTAGTTTCATTTCATTTTATCCCATTAACCTTAGGGATGTATTTGTCAGAAATTACTTGTTATAATTGTGTAGTCTTAACACAAGGGTGATCTGTACAAATACCAAATTTGAATGTTAGTTTAACAGCAACATTTGTTTAAAAAACAAAACAATTAAGACTTGTAGTTGATTACAAGATTAATTTGGACCAGCAGCATCATGTGGTTGTCCAAAAAGCTAATGCAACTTGGGGAGTCCGAGAGAAATTTAAGACCCACAGCAAAAGAAGTGATAGCTCCAAGCTCCTGTGCACCAGACTGTACCTGTAGTATTCAGTTCTAGCTCTGTAGTTTGTGCATAGTGAGGAAATTCTGAACTAGTTTACATGAGGGATGGCAAGATTAAGCTAGGCAAGTTAACTTGGACAAGACTTCAGGGAAAATGACAGCTGTCTTCAAACATCTGAATGGCTATCACATGGAAGGATTAAATTTGTTCAGCCTGGCTCCAAAAGTCAGAATTAGGACCACTGGGGAGAAGTTATAGGAAGACAGATTTCTATTCAATGCAAGAATGAATGTTTCAATACTTTTTAAAAAATGTTCCAATACTTAAGGAGCTTTCCAAAAATGGAATAAATTGTCCTGGGACATAGTAAATTCTTTGCCATCTGAGGAATTAAACTACAGCTCAACCTTTGCTGGGAATTTTTGAGAGAATTCAATCGTAAGTTATAACGCTAGAGAAGTTAAGGCCCCTTTGAAACCCGAGATTCAATGACTTTATGATTAAACTATGCTTTACCACCTGATCCTTTGGTCAGTCTTCTGATCACCAATGAAAAGTTCTGAGTTAGGAAAAGAAATCAGTTTTAAAACTATATTTAACTTGCAGTTTCTCATATCACTAGAGATGATTAGCTGGAAGAAAATGTAAAACAGAAAGAAAATTTAAACCTAATTTAATTTTAGAGGGCAATGTGGTGAGATAATGATTTAAAGAATATAACTATGACTCATGGCTCATTTTTCAGTTGATGGTCTCTGTTAATACTACTGTGCTGTTTTAGTACTAGTGAATGAAATGAAATAGCCTGTGTAACATTATTATTTTGATATTTATCATTTGTCAGGTATTTGAATTTAATACAAGAAATCTTGAAAGATGACAGGTTTTAAAAAGTCCTGGTGATATTTTCCATATTTTTCATCTTTGTGAAGGCTGGCACTATTTGGAGGTAGAAAAGAGAAGGAAATGACTAGAAAACTGTTAGTCTATAGAATAGAGAACTAAGTAATTTGCAAAACTAAGGAAGATAACTAAAAATAGAGTAGCATTCTGAGCTGGAGTCCATTCAAAGGAATAAACAAAACCCCCAAATATTTGAATCTGTAATTAGCATCCACCTCTATACACTAGTGAAGAAAGTCTCTATTTTAACTTTTCTTCATTCTCTGGCCTGGAATTTTCCAGTTATGTTTTGCTTTGGCTAATAATAAAATCAGTCTACATTCACATCTGCTTGCTTTTTCGACACAGATTATGGCTTGAACAGTTCTCTGACAAATGGAATGAGCAAAACAGTGCAAAATTATAAACTAGCTATAGGTATAAGCCTGTAAGTAGATAATCCATACAATTTTGATTTGATGTCGTTTGGTCAGTTCAACGTTAAAAGTCACTGCTTCAAATATTTCTGTATGTAGGGTCTTTTCTCTGTTGAGTACTGAGTATACAAATAATAAAAGGACAGCCTATTCTTAATAGACTAAAATTCTAGTTGTGACTACAGAGTTATTAAATTCAAAACTGTATGATAGTACTTTGGGGGGCAGGGTAGGGTTGGGTGGAACGGGGTATGAAACACTGAAGACAGGCTAATATTTACTTTGAAAGTTTTACATCAGCCTAAAGGTGACCAGGTTTTGAAGAATATTTTTTAAAAAGTGTCCTTACCTCCAGCTACAAGTCCAGACTCCCCTAATTGAATTGCTACCCCAAAGCCCCCGAGTTTAACAGGTGCTGAGTTTTCCTTTGAGGCGAGGAGAACACAGTGGGGCTGAAAAGAAAGACAAAGAAACAAACAAACAAAAAACAAACCAAAAATAAAGATTAATTTAAGATGAACAATTCAATTTGCACAAAACCAAGTAACATGGCAATAGAGTAATACAGTAAAAACTTCTGGAATTATTTTGGACACTTGAATTATTTGTCCCATCCTCACTTTTGGCTTTCTCCAAAGACTTACCTGTTCTATGTAGTATTTTTCAGAAATTATTTGCTTCCAATATTGGGCTATGGTGCTAAGAATTATTCAGGATTCTAATCACTATGTTGTACACCTGAAAATAATATAATATTGTATGGCATCAATAATTTAGGCATAATTAAAAAATAATTATTCAGGAAGCATGGATGTTCAAGAAAGATATATTTTCTGCCTTTTTCATGCAATATTTTCTTCCTTTGAGTGACAGTCTATATTTGTTTAAGGAATAATATATTTTACACCTTGTGCTAAAATGTTTCTTGAAACCTCTGATTTTACCTACACTTTATCTTGGCCCTTAGGGGATGCTGATAGCCCTTTTTGGTCCACCCTCCCAGCCTCTTTGTTTTCTTTATTCATTTCACCCCTAAATAAGAAGGGTCAGATTAAATGACTCTCATTGAGCCCTGCTCCTAGGGAATTCACTGCCCTCCTTGGACACGCCTTTTCTCTGAACCTGCCCTTCCTCTGTGGGAATGGGAGGTGAGAAACCAGAAGGGGGAAAGGAGATACATGGCCTGCCTCTAGACAAGAAATTGGAAAAATATCTATATATTCTTTCAATAATAAATTCCTTGAGTTTGATGATATTACTGTGGTCATTAAGAGGATTTCTTATTTTGAGGAAGTATATAAGTTGGTAGATAAAGTGCTAGATATAGAGAGACTGAGAAGAATAAAACAAATGTAGAAAAATATTGACATATATGAAATCTGAGCAAAAGGTGTCTACAGTTCTTTGTACTGTCCTTTGAATTTTTCTGTAAGTCTAAAATTATGTAGAAGCAACCCATTTTATTTTAGTCACCTAAAAGACTTTTTAAAATAATTTTCTATTAGTGTTCAAATACAGTTGACTTCATTTTCCCACCACCACTTTCCCGTGCCCCACGTACCCCCACCTCCCACCTTCAATCCTACCTCCATTTGACTTTGTCCATGTAAAAGACTTCCTGTAGTTATCCTTTCAATTTGTTACATAGTAAGATCAATTTGTTTCAATCAGATTTTGACCTAATTTGATATTTTAATTATATAAAATATGTATATAGTTCCCAAGTGAAAACTGTAAACAAATACCATTCAGAGAGTTCTACCTTTTGGACTCTCTCCTCATTTCCAACCTCTCTCTTCTTATTGGTAACTACTGGTATTGATTTTTGTTTATCTTTCTTTTTTTGAAAATCGGGAAATACATATAAATATTCAACACTTTCACATAACAGCATGTCCAATAGATGACTCCATAGCAGTACCTAGGGATTTTCAGGGAGGTTTGTTTTTGTTTTGTTTTTTAAAGAGAGACATCTGTGTGCTGATGGGAAAGATCTGTAGAGAAGAAATATATTTCCAGGAAAGAGAGGGGGATGGGATAAGATGCACAAGTGGGGTGGGGGTTGGTCCTGGTGACAGTGAAGGCAGGGTACAGGAGCACCTGTAGATGCAGACAGATGTACATGTAGGAAGATGAGGAAGTTCTCTTCTGAGTACTTCTATTTTCCATTTACTTTGAAATAAAACCGATCATCAGGTGGGAGTTGGGAAGGGAGGGGATTGTTGGCACTTTGAGAAGAGTGAAGGTATGAAAAAGTATTTTCAAAAAATAGGAGCATGAATTGACTAAGGCAGTTGCTTTCAAACCACAGCATCAGAATCACAGATTTATTGCCCTCTACCCCAGAGTTTCTGATTCATAAGGCCTGGGATGAATTTAAAAAAAATGTGCATTTTTAACAAGTTCCTGAGTGATGTTGATGCTACTAGTCTGGGAATCATATTTTGAGAATCATCAGACTAAGGAAATAGAGCATGACTGCTGGCAGCACATGAAAACACTGGAGATTTGTGGTCATAATTTTAAGTGAGAGCAATCAGCATGATTGTGTGTTTGAACGTAGTTCCTCATTTTACCTGGCAGGGTTCAGGCCTGGAGTAGGTGGTGAGCTGAATTTAACCAGGGTTGGGATTTAGATAAAGAGAGGATAGTGATGTCAGTTAATATATGGCACCAAACAAGCATATCCATTTATTTCTTCTTTTTTACTTTTATCTTTACTTAAATAAAAAGATAAGATAACAACAAAGGAGGAAAGGGAGGGTAAAGGGGAAGAGGATATATAGGAATGAGCTAGGAACATACAGACAGTAGAAAGTTCAGAATGAACAGGAAAAAGCTCATATAAAGGAAGGACTAGAAAAAGATTATATTCAAATCTGGTCACAGTAGGGCAAGGGAACTAAAGATTTAAAAAAACAGAATTAATATTTTGAAAAGGGATGGCTTAGGTGTGGAAAAATAGCTAACATAGAAGAAAATATTTCTATTCAATTTTATGAATGCTAATAGATAAGCATCTATTTAGTCATAAGAAATTCTGTCAGGATGCTTAATATATTTGCACACCCATGTTTATCTCAGCATTATTCACAATAGCTAAGAGGTGGAAGCAACTCAAACATCCATTGACAGATGAATGGATAAAGAAAATGTGGATATACAATGCAACCTCAAAAGAAGGAAATTCTGTTACATGCTACAACATAAGTGAACCTTGGCAATATTATGCTAAATGAAATAAGCTAGTCATAAAGGGACAACTATTGTATGATTTTATTCAAATTATACAAAGTAGTTAAAATCAAAGCAAGTAGAAAGGTGGGTGCCAGGGTGGGAGGGGAAATTAGTTCTTAGTGGGTATAGAGAGCTTCAGTTTTGCACGATGAAAAAGTTCTAGAGATCTGTTGTACAATAATATAAATATACTTAACACTACTGAACTGTAAATTGAAGAATCATTAAGATGGTAAAATTGATGTTATGTGTTTTTAAAACAACATATACACACAAAATTATTTTTTCCTTTATTCTTATTGTTTACACTATTACAGATGTCCCCATCTCCCCCGTTGCCTACCTTACCCCCCACCCTTGTCCCGCTTCCTCTGACCATCGCCACACTTTTGTCTTTGTGGATTGCGCATATATGCTCCTTTTTTCACATTTCTTTTTTTTTAAAGATTTTATTTATTCATTTTTAGAGAGGGAAGGGAGGGGGAGAGAGAGAGAGAGAGAGAGAGAGAGAGAGAGAGACAGAAACATCAATGTGGGGTTGCTGGGGGACATGGCCTGCAACCTAGGCATGTGCCCTGACTGGGAATCAAACCTGCGATGCCTGGTTGGCAGCCCGAGCTCAATCCACTGAGCTACACCAGCCAGGGCAACATTTCTTAATGTTGTTCAAGTACAGTTGTCCCCATTTTCCCCTCACCCCAGCCATCCCCACTTCCCACCCTTGATCCCCCTTTGGTTTTGTCCAAGTGTCCTTTATACATATTCCTGAAAATCCTTCCTCCTTTTCCCCCCATTATCCCCTCCCACCTCCCCTCTGGTTACTGTCAGTTTGTTCACATATGTTCTTTAGCCAATCCCTTCACCTTTTTTCACCCAGTCCCAGTCTCTCCACTTCCCCTGACAGCTGTCAGTCTATTCCATATATCCATGCCTCTGTTTCTATTTTGTCAATTTATTTTGTTTATTAGATTTCACACATAAGTGAGATCATATGGTATTTGTCTTTCACCAATTGGCTTATTTTACTTCGTATAATATTCTCCAGGTCCATGCTGTTGCAAAAGATAAGATTTCCTCCTCCTCTTTTTTTTTTTTAACAGCCATCTAGTATACTATTGTGTAAATGTACCACAGCTATTTTTTATCCACTCATCTACTGATGAGCACTTGGGCTGTTTCCAGGTCTTGGCTATTGTAAATAACTCTGCTATGAACATAGGGGTGCTTGTATTCATTTGAATTCATGTTCCAGGATCCTTAGGATATATTCCCAGAAGTAGAATCACTAGGCCTAAAGGCAGTTCCATTTTTAAGTTTTTGAGGAAGCTCTGTATTGTTTTTCACAGTGGCCACACCAGTGTGCATTCCCACCAAGAGTGCACTAGGGTTCCCTTTTCTTGACATCCTCACCAGCACTTGTTGTTTGGTGATTTACTGATAGTGGCTATTCTGGCAGGTATGAGGTGATATCTCATTGAGGTGTTAATGTGCAGTTCTATGATGATTAGTGATGTTGAGTATTTTTTCATATGTCTATTGGCCATTTGTATGTCCTCTTTGACAAAATGTCTATTCAGGTCCTTTGACCATTTTTTAATTGGATTTTTTTTTTGATATTGGGTTTTGAAAGCTCTTTATAAACTTTGGTAATTAACCCCTTATCAAATGTATAATTAGCAAATATGTTCTACCATTCAGTGGGTTCCCTTTTCATTTTGTTGATGGTTTCTTTTTTTGTACAGAAGCTTTCTAATTTGCTGTAGTCCCTTATGTTTATTTTTTCCTTTGTTTCCCTTGCCCTAGGACATATATCAGCAAAATATATACACAAAATTCTTGCCAGTCTAATACAGTAATCAAACCAGGGCAATGCAGTAGTCTTTCTGAGAGGTTTGGGGGCTGGGAGGTTTAAGAGCTACAAAATATTTTATTCTAGCAATTTATAAAAATATTCTGTCCCATGTGTCATATTTATAACTAACTAAAAGCTCTGAAGAATATGATGTTCAGAAAAGTGTATGTACCCAGAAATGATCAGAATGTTAGCTAAAGCTCAATGAGTTAAATATTATTAAGTATTAAACAAAGCTGCAGAGAAACTATTATGGGGAAAAGAAAAACTAACTTTCTTCATTTTAAATAACAACAACAAAAAAAGTGATATTAACATTCAGGGCCAGCAATTACATAAATGGACAGACAGTGGTTAAATATCAGATTTGGACCAACACAAAATCTGTAGAATTCCTTCATTATTTTCTTCAAAATATAGGAGATACTTCAACTTACTTAGGTGAGTTTATCACGATGATGAACCAGGTAGAGTACCATTACAAATCTCATTTAGTTCTAAAGTTATAAGATTGTTTTAGAAAATAAATCCAAAGTCTTAAAGGAATACATGAAAATATACTAATGTATAAATCAAGTAGAACTTAAAAAGTTAATGAATAAAATAATTCATTACTAAGGTATTATTCAATTACTCAATACAGGAATGTCATTTTATGTGAATAACTAAATTTCTAAAACAAATCCAGAAAGAAACAAATTGAATGACTGTGTTTTAGAAGTCCATACAGCACACAGACACACAAGTCTGAGTCAATTCATACTCTACTTCTTCGCAGTAGTTCATCAACAAATCTGGTCAAATAAGGGTCTTTTTACCACACTTTATGGCTTCCTGGTTATTTACAAAATAAAGTCCAAATTCTGGACATTAAAAACAAAGAGAAAAATTGTTCCCCAAGCACAAGCAACTCTTGTAAACAATGATTTAAATTTCACAGAATTATTGGAAATTTATTTCAATATTGCCATAGCTTAGAACATGCTCTTATGAGCTCTAATAACAGTTGTATCATAAGATCATAATAAATTTAGAAATTATTTGAAATCTTGAATTAGCAAGTGACTAGTATTTAACTATATTGATTAAACATTACTTTGCTAAAATTATACATTTTCAGGATATAAAATGCATTAACAGAAAATCAATTTCTAAAAATTATGTGATCAGATATAAAATTAACGAAGTGTTATATTTATTGTATCACATAATAGTATGACACCACAGATATTATTTTGTGATGTGTGAGTTTATGTTTTTACTTATGTATCTTTATCCCCACTGTTATGCTTTATGAATAAAATATTTTAAAGAAAAAAGTTTATATAGCAGGTTCTGTATAATTTCTTAGCAAAAAAGAGAAAGTGCATATTTCTGCTTAGAATTTATAAAGCTTCTTTATTTTTAAGCATAATGGAAAACTTTCCACAATTATCAAGGTAAAAGTATTCATATAAAAGATTAGTTTCCTAAGTTAAGTGTTCACTGAGTTTATAGATAAAGTTGTTACATAGTGGTAGGGCTTTTTAATATTGTCACATGAAGTCTGAGGGTTGTCATATTGAAAAAAGAAAGAAAAGAGGAAAAAAACTATTACCGCATGCAAACGTTAAAAAAGAAGAAAGCCCTAACCAACTACACCACAGACCAGATGGAGGAAACCAGCTGACATACCAAGAAGAGTCTCTGTGTCTAGGGAAGCTTGGGGTTCAGTGCCTTTTACTTCAAGGGAGCCTGAACTGTGAGTATTCCTTGATTTTAACTACATAAATGACCCTTTATTTTAGTTAAAATTTGATAGAGCTGAATATTAAAAGTGAAACCTGCTTTGTGGTGACACTTTGTTTTTAGAAACTTGAATAACTGCTTGAATAATGCTTCTGCCTTGACTTGACTTGCCTTCTTAGATACTTGAAGTACTTTAGAACACTGGAAATATTTAAGCTCATACTCTTGTTATTGTCACATTGTGTGTACTGTATTTTGTATATTGCCATAAAGACTTGCAGATCTACTTGAACAAATTAAAAGTTATTTTCATATGCAACAGATTTTATTTCCAATGTATTATACATGATGTTTAACTTATTAACTTTTTAAAGTTATGCTGTCTCCCTAGTTTCAATGATTGTATTTTCTTTATTATACTGTTACTACTTTATGGAAATTATCAGATTTATTAAATTTTAAGATTTGTACCATAGTTTTTTGATCTACTCATTTACTGATGGGCACCTAAGGTTGCTTCCAGTACTTGGCTATTGTAAATTGTGCTGCTATAAACATTGGGGTACACAGGTTCTTTTGGATTGGTGTTTCAGGGTTCTTAGGGTATAATCCCAGCAGCAGAATTGCCGAGTCAAAAGGCAGTTCCATTTTTAGTTTTCTGAGGGGAAAATGGAAACAACTACTTGAAGAACAATAAAAAAAGTTTTAAAAATTTTAAGTTTTGTGCTTCAGAAGTAAGTAAGGTGAATATTAGAGAAAAGCAAAAGCACAATACACTTTAGTTAATTCAACTAACCAAAATTTTTAAAAATGTGGCTTTAGACATAGTTAAGCTTATAACAAAACCTAATATACTACTAATGTGTTATTAGTTGCATTATTTCCAAAGTAACATGCTTTCAACTTTCATTCTGTATGCAGCAATTACTACAATTTTTAAAACGGAATAATATACTTTATTTAACCCAATATATGCAAATATGATTATTTTAATCTATAATCCAAATAAAAATTTTTGACACATGGCCTGAATGATTCAGTCATTATCATGATTCAGTCAAACTATAAGTGGTGATAGGTTGCTACTGTTGCCAAACAGGTATGTCCTTTAACATAGCAATGTGATGTTTGCACAAACATACCCAAATTGCATTTAAAAAGTTTTTGCTCACTGAGGGCCACAGTGGGATCTGTTGGGTTCATGAAGTTCCTACATGAACCAGTTGAAAAATATTGGCAATGGTAGGGTGGTGGTGGGTAACCCTAATGCAGCACTAATAAAGGGTTGCAATCTTCAGGATTTGCCAAGTAACAAAACTACAAAACCATTTACCATCTTCTATCAGAAAACCATTGTGACCGCTTCAATATAGCACAAGTCATAAGTAATATCCACCAAGAAATTTGTCTGCTATAATGGCTCATTTCCTGTCTTCACTGGCAATTGTTAATAAATCAAGTAAATAGTTTTAAAAACATCAATAAATGTCCTTAAGAACACAGATAGTGGTTAAATATAAGATTTGACCTTATCAACACATTGTAAAGGAGACAAAATGCAGTCATTATATTTAAAACAGAATTTAACTCATTAATTTGGCAGTAAATGACTGAACACTAGCCATCTAATACATGGTTCTAAATGATGGGTACTATTACTATTTAAATAAATACATTGCTTTTGCCTTATTTTCTTTAAGTCTGAAAATAAAGCAAAACCAGAAAGGCTTACTGTTGATCTTGTCTAACTATTATTTATTATATTTGCAGGTTAGAGCTGAGGCAAGTGGTTTCAGGATATGTATTTTGTGCTAGCAGCTTTCTAGAAACATCTTGATTAAAGATAGCAGACCTAGAAGAAAGTTGGAAGATATGTTCTGGGGTAAGTACTGAACATTCTGATGAATAATTTGTTAAACTTTTTGTGGTGGAACCTCAGTTGTTCTGGAAGGGTGTTTGAGCAGCTATTTGTTCAAAAATTGAATCACACTCATACTCGTACATTCTCTCCTTTGTTTGTCCCCTAAGAGATGCATGACTGATCATACAGGTATCAGCATGAAAGGGTTGTCAGGTTGAGAACTGAAGTTTTGTTCGACAACCAAGGCATTTTCTCCATGAACAAGTTGGTCGAGAACCGAACTGTTCGAGACAGGGCACGTTCGAGAACCAAGGTTTGATTGTACTTATTACTTGCTATAATGGACATAGCAACTAAAAAGATTAATACCTTTTCCAAAGAAGTCAAGCTAGATGGCATAATCCCTTTTTAGAATTGCTGATGTGGATAATGTTAAAGGAATCATCTCAAAATACTGCTGACAGAACTCATCATTAATAAAAAATATGCTGATCATATGTGATGAGGAGGAGAGGGGCTTGGTGAAAAGGATCAGAGGCTCTAAAAGCTAGACAGATCTGAGTCCCAACTTGGTACTGCCATTTAAGATCTGTGTGGTCATAGGTAAAGATCATAACCCCTTGATCTTTCAGGAACTCTTTTGTAATAGTGACCTCACATGGTTATTATAAGGATTATGTAAATGAAGTATCATAACTGTGCTTAACATACTGCCTGGTACACAGCAAATGATAAATAAAAATTAGTTAATGGTTCAGCTGTGTAGCTAAACGGTTCATTTCTGCATGTACATTAGAATTCTCTGAGGAGCTTTTAAAGGAAACCATTGTCTGGAGCCCATTCCAGACCAATTAAATCAGATCTGGGGATGAAGCCAGGCATCAGTGTCTTTATAAAGCCCTCAAGGGGATTCTAATATGCAGCCAGGATTGAGAACCACCGAGAATCTCCTCCACAAAGTACCCAATTGGTAGTAGTCTGGACAATCTCTGACCCTTAGTGACTCCCAATCTCTGACCCTTAGTGACTCCCAACATAGATGGCTTCATTCTTAAAAAAACAAAACAAAACAAAAAAACAACCAAAAAACTATTTCTTTAAAAGAAAGCAACATCTGTTTCTGCAATTTCTACTCATTGATTCTTGTTCTGCTTTCCGAAGATACATATTTAAGGTGAAATTCTTTTCCCTATGTCCTTGTAAGTGTTCACATCTCCAGGGAAAGGTGCCTATTTCCTTCAACTCCCTTCAACTTTGCTCTTTTGTGTAGGCAAGTGCTGTGCTCCCTGGGTCTGTTATGTTAATTGCATGTCCCTGTAGGCAAATGATTTTAGTGTGCTCCACTTGGTCTTAAGTTGAAAAGGAAGACAGTTAGGACCCTTTTCTCTATTCCCACCATGCAATGAGAGACTGCCATAGTTTACCAGTTGTATGTCATGTGGCAATGTGTGTCAGAATGAAAGAACGCCACATATGAGGGAATGAGTCAAGGCAGAAAGCTGGACAGAGGCCAGCGGTGGGCCCAGCTCAATTATGGCTATAACTACCGTTAGTGAAATTGACGCTTATCTTTGAAAAATATGAGCTGTCATTTCTCTTCACCTCCATCTCTATTCCTATAACAACCTCTCTGAATGAAGATGATTTCGTATTTCAGTTACTTATTTTAATATAATAAATAAAACAAACCTTGAACATATACCACAGACAGGAAAGGTTAGAACAGGATATTCCATGAGATTCTATTATATTTTTTGCTGCTTGGTTTTAATACCATAGTGGTGCTGCATACATAGTGTAGATACTCAAATGATCCAAAGGAGGATACAAATAAAGTTTCTTACAATGTCTGAAAAAAATCATTTATTATTTATGCTTAGAGTGAAAGTAACTTATTAAACTAGCTAATGACTCAATGTTTGGCATTCTGTTATAGGAAAAATCTGAAGACGTTATAAAAGCTACACATGAAGAACATGTCAATTGGTACCTTCACTTTTTGATCCCTACAGAAGAGAAATCACACCATAACAATGACAACTACTTCAGTCAGCAGATGGCCTTGCTCTTCCCATGGAGCATGCTTTGTAACTAACCACAGCGACCAAGCGCCACACAACTCAGGAACACCAAATTCTACTGCCTGCGCCATGGATGAGAAATTACTGTCTCGTGTGTTAACTGCATTCTACTCTGTTATTTTCATTGTGGGGCTGTTTGGAAACATAATTGCCCTCTATGTATTTCTGGGTATCCACCGTAAAAGAAATTCCATTCAGATTTACCTCCTTAATGTAGCCATTGCAGACCTCTTACTTATCTTCTGCCTCCCTTTCCGAATAATGTATCACATTAACGAAAACAAGTGGACACTAGGTGTGATTCTTTGCAAGGTTGTGGGAACACTATTTTATATGAACATGTACATTAGCATTATCTTGCTTGGATTCATCAGCTTGGATCGCTACATAAAAATTAATCGGTCTGTACAACAACGGAAGGCAATAACAACCAAACAAAGTATTTATGTTTGCTGTACAGTATGGACAGTAGCTCTTACTGGGTTTTTAATTATGATAATTTTAACCCTTAAGAAAGGAGGTCACAATTCCACAATGTGTTTCCATTATAGAGATAAGCTTAATGCAAAAGGAGAGGCAATTTTTAATTTAGTTCTTGTGGTAATGTTCTGGCTAATTTTCCTACTAATAATCCTTTCATATATTAAGATCGGCAAGAATCTAATGAGGATTTCTAAAAGGAGGTCAAAATTTCCTAATTCTGGCAAATATGCCACCACAGCCCGGAATTCCTTTATTGTGCTTATCATTTTTACTCTATGTTTTGTTCCCTATCATGCCTTCCGATTTGTCTATATTTCTTTACAGCTAAATGTGCCATCTTGTTATTGGAAGGAAATCATTCACAAAACCAATGAGATTATGTTGGTTTTCTCATCTTTCAATAGCTGCTTAGATCCAGTCATGTATTTCCTAATGTCTAGTAATATCCGCAAAATAATGTGCCAACTTCTTTCTAGAGGATTTCAAGGGGAATCAAGCAGGAGTGAAAGCACTTCAGAATTTAAACCAGGATACCCTCTTCATGATATGTCTACTGTAGCTAAAATTCAGACTACTTCTTAAAGCATTTGAGGTAAACATATTAAAAAGCCTCTTAATTCCTTGAAGAACTAAATATTACAAAACAAAACTCAAGCATTTACAAGGGTTGGTTCTTATCAAAGCTCTTTTCTTATTCGTGATATTGAAAAGCTTATACTGATCACTAGATTTTTAAATCTGTATGTAAATCTTTTCAAAATATATTGTTAAGCTAACACTCTTGACATAGATTATGAAGTTAAGTAAAATTTATGGCTTTAACAACAGAATAATTAAAGGAAATGTCATAGTTTCTCAAGTCACTCAAGTAGTTACTCAAAACTAGTACCTAATTCTAATTTAAAGTTTGTTTAAAAGTAAGTTAAATGATTGGAGGACTGATTTAAAATGTCAGAAAATGTATGTTGATCGTCACTTAAAAAGCTTGTAAATTTGCTACTGTATTCATTGATGCCTAAACCTCTATAACAGATGAAGTGATAATAAACTTCTAATAAAGAAATGAAGTCACTGCTTAGATAAAAAGGAGAGAATTTAAATATTGTGCAGTAAAATCAAACAGATAAGCTAAGAATTCCATAGCCTAGCAACAGGACTTAAAACTTAGCCATCTTGAACCACACTTTGACAAAGTAAAACTGAAGATATGCATATCCTATACAACTTATAGAACCTCAAACACATATAGAAGAACACATATGTAATGATGCTCAGTAAACTATTGTTCATAATAGTAAACAATTGGAAAAAACCTAAGTGAGTATGCATCAGCAATGAATGGAGAATTAACCTGTGGCTTATTCACAAAATGAGTACTGCATAGCACTTAAATGAAATGAACTACACCTGCATGCATCAACTGAATCCTCAAAACAATGTTGAATAAAAAACAAATTGCAAAGGGAATGTAACATATGAAAGCAGTTAAGTAAAATACAAAAATACATGAAACAGTACCATATTCTTTATGGGTATATATTTACACAATAAAAATAAAAAAAACATGCATGGTAATATATACAACATGCACACCAACTAAAAGTAAATGGTTATATCTGGAGAGATTTGAAACAAACATAGTAAAGTGTTAATGTCTGTTAAAAGTGTGTGGTAGTATATGGGTATTTGTTATATTATTTTTGATATATTTCTGAGTGCTTGAAATAGTTCACAATAATGCAGAACACTGTAGATTAGAATTAAAAGGAGCAAATTCTGAAATTTTCATGAATGTTCAAAATAACTAAAGAGTAAGATCTAAGAGAAAGAGACATTATTTATCACTGATTTCCCAGAGTTTATCTAGTGCCTTGCCTGGTATACATATCAATACATATTTGTTGAATAATTGAATGAATGAGTGAATGAATAGAAGGATGAACGAGACAGGAAGGGGGAAAGAGGTGCTTAACAGAATAGTAAAAGGGGGTGTATTTCATTTTTTACCTAGTCCTGGTCATAGCTGCAGAGAACATCATACAGCTGTAATAAGGAGATGTCATTAAGGCAACCATTCTCAAAAGTTTGGCTGGCATTTGTTCTTTGGTCAAACACAGAATCATAATGCCATCGACTGAATATGTAGAAGCCTGTTCTATTTTTTTAAAGTATATTTAATTGATTATGCTATTATAATTGTCCCAATTGTTTCTTCTTTTTATTCCCCCTCCACACTGCACCACCCTACCCTTCAGCATTTCCCCCGCTAGTTCATGTCTATGGGTTGTACATATAAGTTCTTTGGCTTCTCTATTTCCTATACTATTCTTAACCTCCCCCTATTTTGTACCTACCAATTTTGCTTCTTATTCCCTGTACCTTCTCCCTGAATTCTCCCCCTTCTCCCCTGATAACCCTCCAT
>PVIA01010035.1:0-17292 GCA_004024845.1 Tonatia bakeri | reverse complement strand
GTAGAGGTTTTGAGTCTTTAGTTTCCCAGTGAGTCAGCCCCTCCTCACTCGTTCTACCTGCTGCTTTGCTTTGGGTCCTCTCCACCTGCCAGGCTGCCCGTCTCCCTCTGTCCTTCCTCCTGGTCTGGATGAAAGTTTCTTTAACTCCTTAGTTGTCAGAGTTCCATGCAGATTGCTTTTCTGGCAGTTCTGGCTGTTAATTATTTTCAAATTGGTTGTTATTCCTCTTTTGGTTGTGGAAGGAACTGAAGCATTTCTACCTATGCCTCCATCTTGGCCAGAAATGTAAAGGACTGTTCTGACAAACTCCAAGGAATCATTCATAAGTTTGTATCACAGTGTATGAGAATTATTTTTTAATTTTTTAAAGATTTTATTTATTTATTTTTAGAGAGGGAAGGGAGGGAGAAAGAGAGAGAGATAGAAACATCAATGTGTGGTTGCTGGGGGCCGTGGCCTGCAACCCAGGCATGTGCCCTGACTGGGAATCGAACTTGCGATGCTTTGCTTCGCAGCCCGTGCTCAATCCACTGAGCTACGCCAGCCAGGGCCTGTATGAGAATTATTTATAGTCAGAACACTTCTTGGAATTTCAGGTGAACCACCTGCTGAGAAAGCAATATTGAAAAGTCTGAAAAAAATTATGAAGAATTTTGTTAGGGCTAAATTTATTTTCATGAGATTTGGCTTGTATACAATTAGTGCTCAGCTCTATTTCAGTAAGTGCACACAACTGGTTGAAAAAAGAATAGGTCAATGCAGAATTATATTTAAAAAATAAAACCATTTGAGAATAAAAATTAAAATTTGCAGAAAAATTAGAGGCTCAGAAAAAGTAATAAAATTTTTATTAACTGCCTTGCTTTGACAAGGTTAACACCACCTATCTGAAATTCAGCATTTCTGTTTATTAAGATTTTAAATATTGCTTTTCCTTCATGTTCTCAAAATTAATTTATTTTACATTACTGGTAAATATTTTATACTCCTACATGTATCTCTTATAAACATACAATTTGAATGGTTAAATTACATCATTTATTATTATTAGTTTTATGAAATATTAAAAGAAACAAATAGACTCATAGTTCTAGAAGCTGTCTCAAAATTTTATTAAGTGAGATGTCCTCTATAAAGCCCTATACAATGGTACTCATTAAAAAATTAAAGAGTATACTGAGTTAAATCTTGCTATAATATTTGTGGTAAGATAAATTTTGATGAAAGTCAACATGTCTGTTTACCAATAGAAATTTCACTAATAACATGCCTTAGAGTAACCTGAATCCTGAGAATGTTTCTAAATTTTTAGAAAAAAAACATACTAATGACTTAGCAAGTTTATTTTTTTTATTAAGCGTTAGCATACGCAAACAGGAAACACTGTCCCTACTTCCTGTAACTCAAGGTTTAGTTCTAGAAGCATACAGAAAAAGGAAATTCAGAAGTATTGTATCCTCACCTTACAAAAAATCTCCAGAAAAAGTTTCAAGATAACATCTCACATTGCAAAACCAAACAAAGGCAAAGTTAACTACCTGACTGCCAGAGAGAGACCTAAATGCTGAGTATTGCTGTTAGTTTTAAAAATTGTTCTGGGAAGAGCTGGGTTTGATGGTGGTTGAATTTCTAAGATCAGGTCACTGGAAAAAGAAAATTCTGTTCTAGTACAGAAGGTCTTATTTTCAACTTCTTTTCAGTACTATAAAAAGTAGCACTAGTAATTACAACGCTTTGAAGCAAAGCCTTACTGAAAGTTATCCACAAGAGAAAAACAGCATGAAATTGAGTTCTCAACAGGCAACCTGGATTTTGCAGAAACGTGTTAATGGGCTAATTATTTTTTAGCCTTTTGAAATATAAATGGAAATTCATTTTACCAGATATTAAAATCTATTCTTATCCTTTAATAAGGAGAACGCTGTGGCACAGATGCAAAGATACACCTATCAGTGAAACAGAATACACATTTCTAAGCAGACCTTCGATGATACATGAGAAGATTATATGACAAATTAATGGCTCTCAAAAGGGTAGGAGCAGGAATAAATACAAGGGAAAGCTAAGATTCTGTTAGTCATGATGTGCTAGAATCTTGCAAAGTGGGGTTAAGTGAATTTTTAAAAAGTTTCCTGAATGATTCTGATATACTTTCCTCCCTTAGAGAGAATCACCACAAATAAAGGAGACACCACAAAAATCATTGGGGAAGGAAGGGATGGAGTAATAAATAGTGCTGTCTTTATTTAAAATAAAAAAAACAATTTATAGCCTCACCTAGTTTTTCACACACACACACACACACACACAAATTATAAGTGGATCAAAGAGTTAAATGTAAATGATGAAATCATTAAAAGATTTAAAAATATGTAAGTGACTGACTCATCTGTGGATGAGAAAGAAATTTCTATTGATAAGACAATAGAAATGACCATAGGGAAAAATGCATAGATTAGACTAAAAAAAGTAGATTTTGTGGGGTCAAAAATCATAAAAATGAAAGCAAAGCACAAAGTGGGAAAATATTCACAACAGATATGACATTGATGGAAAACTTTTTATTTTAGGCACCAAGGGAGAGCTTTTTACGTCAGGCAACAACAGACACCATGAACTTGTAAAGAAACTTGTATTTTTGATAAGAAAACATTGGAAATTCAGAATATAATCTGGATTACATCAACTCAGATGAGATAGAAACAGCCTCACATTGGATGAAGCAGTGTCTTTTTTTCATAGCTACATGGCCCAGTTGAGAACATAGCCCTGTAAGTGGCTGCTGTAGTGCCTCAGTTCAGTCTGGTCTGGTGGTGGTAACAGTAGACTCAGAACTGGAAGGGAAGTGCTAGCTAGGTTTGTCCTAAACTTGTACTTTGCTTCTCATTTCCCCTCTTCAAGTTCACATGTGAGGAAATGGGAAGAGAAGTAAAATATATTTATTTATGTGCCCTTTACTGTACAAGGTGCTTGACATGCACTAATATTATTGAATCCTCTTTGCATTGTGATGTATATATATCTCAACAGTATTTTATAAGAGGAGATGCAAGTTGGTAGACTTTTATTTCATAGACATTGTCTCTGCTAAGACGGTGCTTTTTCATTTTCATTTCATTCTGCCCTAGCACAATGGTAATTGCTGAGATGTCTTTTTTTAAAACATAAATTGGCATTAATATGTATTTGGGGAAAAATATCCTGCTCATCACTCATCAAGATTATGTGATGTCAAATAACCAAAACCTTAAAGATTAGTTATCTAGTTATTAACATTTGTACACTCTGTGAAAGCTCTGCCTGAAACATGGATGATAATCCTATACAAACAGATACAGCCCTGGCTGGTGTAGCTCAGTGGACTAAATGCAGGCCTGCAAACCAAAGGGTCGCCGGTTCGATTCCCAGTCAGGGCACATGCCCGGGTTGTGGGCCAGGTCCCCAGTAGGGGGTGTGTGAGAGGCAACCAAACGTTGATGTTTCCCTCTCTTTCCCCTTCCTTTCCCTTTGCTTTAAAAATAAATAAATAAAATATTTTTAAAAAAGAATACAGGTTGAACAGAAGAAAAAAATCAAATCACCCTTACTAATTTTGCTTCTGGCCCAGTAAATGCATAAGAAACTATCATAAGATGAGCTTTGAAAAAGGTTTCTAATTATGCTTTGGATACAGGTGTTGATGATGCAAGTTATTTCAGGAGGAAAAAATAAACTGCTGCAGTTATACTATGATTTGGTAATTCCATATATATAATCTTTTTTATGAAACATTGCAAATATACAAAAAAGAGAAAACAGAACTTAACAGGCAGCTAAACACTTATCATCCAAGTGCACAGCTGTTAATGTTTTGGCTTCTTTGCTTAACTATTTCCTTGTATTCACACAATCCAATAAGTTTAGAGATACTAAAGCTGATCTCAAGGTAGCCTCATTCCTGAACTTAGTTTATATCATTCTGATATATAATTTTACAGTTTTATAACATATATATGCATAATACTACACACTAGTTTTTGTTTTAAAATTTATACAAATAGTATCTTATTAATACATTCTTTGTAAACTTTTTTTACTCAAATTAGTTTATATTGGCATATATAGTTCTCATTCATTTTCATTGATGCACAGTGGTATTTTCATGCAAAATGTTCTGTTGTGCAAATAAACACCACTTCAATTCACCATTTCCCCTAACAATGGGTTCTTAGGTGGTTTCCATTTTTTTCTATTAGAAACCATGCTCAAGTGAAGCTCTTGTATATCCTGTGCACATGTGTGTAATTTCCCTATGTCTGACATGTACAAGTAGGAATGCTTGGTTGTACAGGCATGCACATCTTCAGTTTATCTTAGTTGTGACAGATTGCTCTCCAAAATAATTTCATTAGTTTATATACCTATTTCATCACTAGCAAGATATGAGTTCCTCTTTACCCACATCCTCAGTAATACTTGGTTCTCTCAGATTTACTAACTTTTGCCAACGTGGTAGGTGTGAAATGGCATCTCCCTGTGGTTTTAGTTTGTACTTCCATAATTACAAGTGAAAGCGAGCATCATCACATTTTTTTTAATCTATTCAGACTTTTTGTTGGGTGAATGTACCTGTTCATATCTACACCTCTCTCCTCTTTTCCCTTAATGGGTTGCTTACCTTTTATTCTTTTCTTTCTTTCAAATTGTTGAAGTAATCTCTATATATTCTGAACGCCAATCTTTTGCTGTTTATGTGGGTTGCAAATAACTTTTCCCAATATGGAACTTATCATTTACTTTGCTTATGGTATCTTTGGCCAAACATTTTCTAGCAAAGTAAGATGTTTTCTAATCAATAAATCTAGAGAAACCCTGGCCCTTTGATACAGATATTCCCCTTTAAGGATGACACTAAAGAACTGCAGATGAAATTATCTTATAATTAAGACAGTTTGGCAATTCAGTCATAAATGGTACATAGGAAACCAAATGAAGTATTCCCCAATAAAATAGAAATAGAAATGTTTTCTGAGAGTTAAACTACAAATTTAAAACATCTGAGTACAGATATGCAAATGATTTTAAAACACAGAAAATCTCCTACACCAGGAGTCAACTTGCTAAATATATGAACATATTTAAAGAAAGAATTGGCTGCACAGCAGGGGGCAAGATTGAGGGAAGATTAGAAGAAAAAGGGGGGATCAGGGGGATGATGGCATTGCACACTCAAACACAGTCCAGGGGAAGAGTCATGAGCAATAGATCAGGAGTGTTATCATCCCATGGGTAAGGCCATGGCAAGCATTGTAGTGGGGCTGATCTAATAGGTCTTCTTAGCCCAGTGACATTAAACATTATTAAATAATGAACTGAAAGGTAGCATAACATAAAGGTTGAGAGGGTGGTTGTTGCAGTTGGACCAGAGTTCAATCTCTGGCTCTACCATTTACTATGTAACCTTACTATGTAATCTTTCCTCTAATGAAAAAATTGGAATAGTAGGAGTATGTAATTCATATTGTTGTTATGAGGACTAAATGAATTAGTAAATGTACTTGGCCTGTAGTAAAACAGTCAATGTATGTAATCCAAATACTCAAATGCCTAGGGGAAATACATAAAATGGGATTGCCAGATGAAGGTAAACAACAGAACTAGGAGGATATGCACTGGATGCTGATCTGAATCAAATGAGGTGGGGGGAAGCACTGTATTTTTAGACTATAAGATGCACTCACCCCAAATTTGGGAGGAAAAGGGGGGTGCATATTGTAGTCCAAATGTAGCTTACTTGGCTGTGTGTGTGGGTGGGGCAGCGGTGGAGCGGGTCACAGGTTATTAAATATTTTACCACATTTTTTGCTTCAAAATTTTTTTCCCTATTTTCCTCCTCTAAAACCTAGGTGTGTCTTATAGTCCTAAAAATATGGTAACTCATAAAGGGTAATTTAACTTCAGCTTTTGTTAATAACAGTAATGTCCAGGCCAGAATGGAGCAGACCCTTTTTATTTTGTGTTGGTCAGAACCATACTCTGAAACTTGAGCAAATAGAAGATGGGAATAAGGGTACCTTACAGGATGACAGATGAATGACAGTTGAAAGAATGGGATTATTTAGCCTTAAAGCAAAAGACTAAAGGAAAGCTATTAGAACAAAAATGTGTGTGTGTCTGTGTAGCCTCAGAGAGCAAGCATAAAGAGGGTCAGTGAAAGATGGGAGTTGCAGCATGTTTCACCAGATTGTGAGAGGGGGTTTTCTAATAATTACAGATCTTAAATAGAGTAGAAAGCCAGTGAGTTATTTGCTAATAGAACTGTTTAAGTATAGTTTGGATCCCCAGCAGGCTTGGAAGGTAGCAAAGCATTTCAAGCATTTAATAAAGTTTGGATGAGATGTTCTTTAGATCCCCTGAACAGAAGTTTTATATTTTACAGAACATTCAAGGCCTTAATAATGAGTGGCTACCAGAAAGCACCTGCGATGATGTGCCAAATGCAGTAGTGCACTCAGGGCTACTCATATGTGTGCAGGTTGGGGGAGGAAGCTACTTGCCATATGGTCAATGGTCCCCAAGCATTTTCCCTGAACTTCTTTTGCAGCAAATTTGTCCAATGTCCCTTGCTCAGCACAGAGTAGGCATTCATAAGTGTTTATTGCCTGAGAGATTGTTGAAACTATATATAAAATAAGTTGATGGATTCTGGGAGCTTTATGACTTTTATGTTAGGTGTTCAGGTTTCTTTGCTTTCTTACTGACTCCTGGCTTTGTTCTGTGTAATCAGAGTGGTCGAACAGGTTATCATACCATGTCCTGAAGTGGGGTCAAGATACCGTCCCTGTAGACTTGGCTCAATAGCACGAACTCAGGTGGAAATGGTAATCATTCTGATGTGCTATATTTTCACATTTTATGCAATGGCAAACTTCTGGACCAAAAGATCTTAATGCCTTCCATTAGTACTGCTGGCCATGCTAATACAGGTGCTTTCCTGTTACAATTTCTTTTCTACATTTCTTGTTTCTTCTCCTGTTCCATTACTTGTCAAGACTTTTCTAGTACCCCCTAATACCCTGCACCTCCACTGTTTTCCTTTCCGGTACTTAGTAGCACCTCTTTCTCTTCCCAATTTATCTCTGTTTCCCTACTTTCTCTTTTAACTGCCTTTCTTGCAACTTAGAGCCCTCCTGTTTTGTGTGTCCCCTGATCTGTCAGAAGCAGAAATGCTTTGTATCTGTAGAAATTCAGTTTGTACTCAAAAGAAAAAACACTGTTTCCTCTATATTAAAAACAACTTTCAGCTGGTTGCAAAGGGAACTGATGAGGTTTGCATGCATGCTTATATTCAGTTCCCCTTTGTGGCCAGTGAGACTTGACAAACACTGGGACATACAGGGTCAGCTCTTGTGGGGACTGATTAGAGAGCTCCAAATATATGTGGCAAGTAGTGAGAAAAGTCAGCTTAGTAAGTAAATGTGGGTCTCATGCTCTGATAGTTTGCATTTGTGATCCTGAAAATAGCGAAACCTTGAAAAATAAGTACATCCTAGCATGGTGGGGAGCAAGCTGTAAGGGGCTATAAGGGGCAGATTAAGAATGGTCATCTTTCTACATTAAAGTGGTCCCATCTGTGGGGGATATGTGCCAAGACCCAAGTGGATGTTTGAAACCTTGGATAGGATCCTATATATATTATATTTTTCTTAAACATACATACCTATGATAAAATTTAATTTATAAATTAGGCACAGTAAGAGATGAACAATAATAGAATAATTATGACAACATACTGTATGAAAGTCATGTAAATATGGTCTCTCTCCCTCTCTCCCTCTCTCATTGTCTATACACATGATGGCTAACAGGCAGGAAATACAGACAATGTAGAGATGGTGGACAAAGAGGTAGTTCACAGTCTGGGAGATGGTGACAGATTTCATTGTGCTACTCAGAAAAGCAAGTAAATTGCAAAGAGAGGGACAGGCTATTTACAGAGTATAAAAAGTACAAAGGAAACAGTATGGATTCATGATACTTTCAATATACCTTTTAATATAACAAACAATGAAAATAATATGACCGCTCCAAGACCAAAGTAGGACATGATGGGTGTCCCTTTGCAAGTACATTTAACTTTTCTTTTTGGAATATTACCCAAGAAATGATGGACTCTGAGGTATACATACTATATTAATCCTCCCCCCAAACAGCCAACTGCACTGCACCTTAAAAAAATGTAAGAAGCTAGTTAGAACATTACAATTGCACAAACATTAAAAAATGGCAGATTAAAATGGTAGATTAACATTCTCTGTAGCTCCTCCCATCCACAGGTGAAATCTTTGTCCACCTCTTGAATCTGGGCAGGTACTGAGACTTGCTTTGATCAATAAAATGTGGTAGATGTTGTACGACATCAGAACAAGACCTTAACAGGCCTTACAGCTTTCAGTTTTGTCCTCTTGGAACCCTGAGACCATCATGTTGTAAATCAACCCAGGGTGAAAGATGACATGGAGAGAGATGTTCGGTCTGTACAACCACCCCAGCTGAGACTCCCGACATGTGAGTGAGGCCACCTCAGCTGAGCTGCCAAGTAACTAAGAAGCTACACGAATGACTCCAGGTGAGACTGAAAGAATAAGTGCTCAGCAGAGCACAGAACAAACTGCAGAACTGACAATGAACAGATGGTTGTTGTCATAAACCACCAAGTCTGGAGGTGGTTTGGTATGCGATAGATAAATGAGGCATATAAAATATACATGGAAAGTATGCATGCCATTGATTTCTAAGAAGGTGCAACAAATTTACTAATTTTGTTAACAAAAAAAGACAATGCTTGGAATTATTTTACTTGAAAGCTCGCCCTCCTCTGTGTGTGTGTATCTAAGAGAGGAAGAGATCTTTCAAACTACTGCAGGGTGGGGAGTGGCAGGGCTTTTGAATTTAGTAATAAACCATGTGTTCTCATAGATAAAAACAAACATGTAACTCCCTATGATGGAGATCAGGAGGCAATTTGTTAGAGGCTGAAGATGAAGCAACCTGTATAGTTTTTTAGGCTGACAGGAGGAAATGGCTATAGTGGAAGATGAAGGTGACTTCTCCTATATGTTCTTCATTAGGTGAAATGTGTTTTGAATTATACTGATTAATAGTCATGACATTTTTTATTACAAGACTTTTAGTATTATTTGACTTTTAAAATTATGTCTATTAGTTGCTATGATTAAAAGAAGTTAAAGGAAAAGTAAAAATATGACAGAAGCTTTCACATACTCCAATGTCAGACTTTCTTTTTACCCCTTGAATAATTATAGTTATGAAGGTTTTACAAAGGTGACTCTTGTGATAATCACCAGTACAAAGCAAAATGAAAAATCCTCAAAGGACATATCCTATTAAAGGCAGATGAATGGCACTGGGTTTCCATTTTAAGGACAGAAATCCAATGTTTGTACAATTACCTTTATTCTATAACGTTTAATGTTTTTCAGCTACTAAAATAAAGAAGTTTATCATTTTGTTAAAGCTTTAAAAAACTAAACTTTCAAATTGTTTTAAGTTTCTCAACGCTTCAGCCTTTAATACCAGAAGAGGTTTAACCAGGACTGGTAATACATTGCCCTCTGCTGGACAAAGCACCACCAAAGAGCAACGAGTCTTCCAGACTTTTTCTTTCTTTCTTTTCTTTTTTTTTTTTTTAGAGGCAGTGTTTTTATTTTTCAAGATTTTATTTACTTATGTTTAGAGAAAGAGGGGAAGGGAAGGAGAAAGAGAGGGAAAGAAATATCAATGTGTGGTTGCCTCTTACACGTCCCTTCCTGCAGACCTGGCCTGCAACCCAGGCATGTGCCCTGATTGGGAATCGAACCGGTGACCCTTTGGTTCACAGCCTGCACTCAATCCACTGAGCTACACCAGCCAGGGCCAGACTTTTTCTGGGTTAAAATTTAACTGTGGTTTCTTTCCAATTTTCTTCACCACATATTTCTGGAGATATGGAACTCCAGAGAACTTATATTTCCGTGATTCAAAATCTTATTTGCAGATTTATTAAAACAATACATTTTAGGATGGTTTTTGATAGAGGAAAGGTAAGAAGAGACAACATAGCAATATTACAAACTATGCCATGGATAGTGCAATTTCAGAAATAGCTAAAACACCAAGGCTTGCTTAGATGCCTTAAAATGACTACCTCAAGTCTAATATATCTCCATCCATCAAAAGATTACCGAGATGTAACCACCAACATGGAGCTGATTTAGGCAAGGATCATCAGTGAGTGCTAAAATCCATTGGGTGAAAGGGAAACAATATATTCAGTCTTAAAATACGTCCCTCAGATTACTTATCAATTACAAAGAGAAAAAGAGTACATTTACAATGGGGAATTGGCAGAAATTAATAAATTTGCAGATTTAAAACTATAAACAGGTATATAAGTATGATACAGTTTTGGTCACTGGGGATACCTGGTCATATTAATCTAAAACAATAAACCAGATTCTGGTAGTAGTAAGAATATGGGCTCTGAAATCAGACTACTTGGGTTCAAATCTAGGCCCTACAATATACCAGATATATTACTATTGGTAAGTTATTTATCTACCATAGACTTAAATCTCCTTATCCAGAAAATAATAGTATCTATCTCAAAGATAGTATAAATTAAATGAATTTATATAAAAACACTTCAGAGTCTGTCATGTTACATTATTATTATTCTAAATTTTATGAAAGTAATTATAAGGAAAGCTTGTTATTTCCATATCTAGGGCTCTTAAAAAGAGAAAATGAATATGGACACTAATAGGTAGAGGTAAGACTTTATATACCAAACTTCCTCATCTTCCTTTTCCATTTCTCTCTCTTTTTTCACCTTCAATAAGGACAGGAAGTGACATGGAACAGGGGACTTAACCTCAAGACAATTTTATTTAGAAATGCAAAAGGAGTGGTTGTTAATATAATAAAATAACCAGTATATATAATATAGGATGTCTTTTAAATTCTCTAAACCTCATTGCAATTCAAGTGATTGTTTTGCAGCATATAAATGTATATGGTTTGTACCTGTGGTGATATGATGGCCTAAATTGTTTTTAGAATTCTATCATCAAATGCTTCATTTTCAGAAAACTTTATTTACTTTTGGCTTTTCAAAGTATGTATATATATATAAAAAGAATGGTAGGCTCTGAAGCATAATATGAACCAAACTTGACCAATTCAAAGGTGGTGAAATTCAAAATTTGCCTGTCCTCAAAAATTTTTTTGCCTCATCTAATCCAATGTTAAAGTTTCTTCTTTTCCCTAAGCATGCTAATTTCCCATGTGCTTTCCAACTGCTACCTCTGAGGTCATTCCAACTCTTAGGACTGCCACCAACACTGGTAGTATTTCTGGAAGACAATGTCTATCCACTAAATTCAAGCCTGTATTGACAAGCCAAAAGCCAAAGGTGAAGTAGAGTGGAATATTGATTAACTGGCCCATTTAAGTTTTGTCATTAGACCTGTCATACAAAGCTAATAATTTTTCTGTGCTATCATAAATTTCCAAACTTTGGGCTGTAATTCTGTTGTTTTTAATAGTTCTTTAGGGAAATACTCCCATGCTTTGCTGAGAAACCAGCTCTTAGGAGTAAGTAGAGGTTCTTCTTCACACCCTGAGCAAGGGAAGATGGTCATGATTATAGCTGCTTGTACTAGGTGGTGAGGGCCAGAGAGCAGTGCAACTGGAGATAGGGCTGTGGCCAGACACCACATCCTGAAGAGAGCAGGGGGCTCAGAAAACCTTGAACAAGACACAGCTTTGAGTAACAGGTCTGTGCTTCACTCCTAAAGGTAACCACTGGCTTGGGTGTGCAACAAACTGGATAAAGGAAGGCTTCTACTGTGATCCCCACTTTCAGAGAAATAATCATCTTTCGAATATGATGCTGTAATGTGGACTACATATGGCATGTCTCCTCTTCCTGCACACCAGTCTCTCAATGCCCTGAGTTCCTGAATGGTCAGAGAGAGTACTGAAAAGGCTAACTGTGGCCAGTCTAGGTACTAGCTTGGATGGCCTAAAATAACTGTCTAGTTGAAGCACAAAGGTTCAGTTATAACTGAGTTGTGCTGTGTCCTCTGGGTTCTGGATCTGATTGTCAAAATAAATTACCACAGGAATATCCTTTGAATGATTCTTATTGCACCACTCCAAATGAATTCTGGAGTCAGAGTGAAAAACACAGCTGACACACACAAATATCTCAAAAGCAGGCAACTTAGCATAAGGCAAGACTTATATTTTGCCTCATTTAATCCAATGTTAAAGTTTCTTTTCTTCCCTAAGCCTGCTAATTTTCCATGTGCTCTCCAACCGCTACCTCTGAGGTCATTCCAATTCTTAGGACCACCACCAACACTGGTACTACTCTAACACCTCAAGGAGTAAACAATGAGAGGCAGAGCAGAACACTTAAGAGATCAGTATTTGGCAGATAATACACAAAGTAATTAGAAATGTTACGCAAGAGCATTTGGACTTGTGTAGCAAAAGCAGAACTTTGAAGAGGATTTGGATGGGAAAGATGCATGAGAAACAAAGAAAATTACTGGTAACCTGAATGTAAAAAGTCCAAGGGGCTACTTGTACAGAGAACTCACAATTCTCGAAGTTTTTGTCTGATGAGTTATACTTTGTTAATCTAGTATTCTCTGATATTTATGCTTTTCTACCAATTGCAATATTTCCCAGTGTCTTAGATAAATATAAATAAAAATTACCTCATATTTCAATTAGGGAACTCAAAATCACCTAAATCATAAAAAATTTATACTGATATTGCTGGGATAAAAATTAGCTTAATGAAGCCCCAAATTTTTAAAGACAAAAAATTGGGGGGCTTGATTTCTTTCATAGTCTATTCTGCTACTTGAGAGCCTAGAACAGGAAACTCTGTCTGAATGAAGTGAAAACAATTCAAAACTTGACTCCAGTTCACTTACTCTAAGTATCATAAGGGAGCCTTATTGACCCTAGAAAAACCAGTAGTTTCTGGTTTCTATGGCAGAAAGTCAAGTTGAAAAAAAAAAAGACATGTGCTTTAAAGTTAATTTACTAGTTGTGTCACCCTGGGTATGCTATTTAACCTCTTTGAGACCCAATTTCCTCATGTGTAAAGTGGGAACACCACCACCCATGGCTAGGGTTCTTCCATGCCCTGAGCAGTGCCAGCACAGAATTGTTGCTCATCATGAATTCTCTTCTTTCTCCTTTCAGCTCCTTTGGCCTTTCAGAACCATTTTGATGCACTGTTTTCTCCCTTTTCTAGCTCATAGAGAGCATTTAATGTCTGTGCTACACATCACATATTAATCTGAATTCTTGGCTTCAAACTTCCAGAGACCCTAAATTAGCTTGTGGCTAATAAACTGTGACCACCATATGCCACTGGAAAGTTAGGAACTCTAATAAATATTTGTTAAATAAATGGCACTGCTTAAGAAAAACAGAAAGCACTAAAACTCTAAGTAGAGGAAAAAATGGCAAAAGTTACACCTATTGAGATATTCTTGTTTCATAAATTATCAGTTCTCTGACAATTATGTCAAGCAGTACTTCTGAGTCTTCCTCAGTTCAATGGTTGATTGACATTTGTGGTAGCCAGCTTCCAAGATGGCTCCCAATAATCATCACCTCCTGATATTTACCCTTCCCACACCAGTTCTGTGTGACCAACAGAATACTGCAAAAGTGACAGATGGCTGTGTGACCTTGGGCAACAGATGTCAACTTTTTGAGGTTCAGTTTTCCTCACCTTTATTTTTATTTTTTTTATCTTCACTTGAGGACATTTTTTCATTGCTTTTAGAGAAAGAAACATTGATGTAAGAGAGAAACATCATTGGTTGTCTTTTCATGTGTGCTCCGACAGGGGATTGAACCTGTGACCTTTTGGTCTATGGACCAATGCTCCAATCAACTGAGCCACACTGGCCAGGGCAGTTTTCCTCACCATTAAAATGAAGATTTGTATTTCAGAGGGTCTCATGAAGATTAAATAAGACATGCATGTAAAAGCACATAGCAGGAGGTCTGACATATAACAAGCTCTCATTAAATGTTGCCAATACTGGTGATGGTGGTCTTGCATGACATTTGGTCCTGTCCAAAATGTCCACAGAGACATTTGGTCTACACCAAACCCATCTACCTAACCCCACATGCCATGACCAGCTAGGCTACTGAGGCTAGAAGGGTTATTATTGGCAGAACAGCTCCAACACAATTATTGGAACAATAAAATATAATAGTATTTTTATAAAGTATATTTTATTGATTATGCTATTACAGTTGTCTCATTTTTTCCCCTTTGCTATTCTCTGCCAAACACCTGCCCTTCCCTCCAGCAACTACCCACTTAGTTCATGTCCACTGGCTGTACGTATAAGTTCTTCGGCTTCTCCATTTCCTATAATTTTTTATCAAAAATTTTATTCATCCATTTTTAGACAGAGGGGAAGGGAGGGAGAAAGAGAGGAAGGGAAACATCAACATGTGGCTGGCTTTTGTGCTTCCCGCACTGAGGACCCAGCGTGCAACCCAGGTACGTGCGCCAATTGGAAATTGAACCAGCAACCCCCTGGTTCACAGATTAGCACTCACTCCACTGAGCCACACCAGCCAAGGCTCCTATACTATTCTTAACACACCCTTGTCTATTTTGTACCTACCAATTATGCTTCTTAATCCCTGTGCCTTTTCTCCCATTCTCCCCACTCCTTCTCCCCATTGATATCCTTCCATGTGATCTCCATTTCTGTGACTCTGTGTCTGTTTTAGTGAGTTTGTTGTCATTTTACTGTTCATATTTTTTATCTTCTTTTTCTGAGATAAGTCCCTTTAACATTTCATATAATAAGGGCTTGGAGATGATGAACTCCTTTAACTTGACCTTATCTGGGAAGCACTTTCTCTGCCCTTGCATTCTAAATGAGAGCTTTGCTGACTAGAGTAATCTTGGATGTAGGTCTTTTTGCCTTTCACAACTTTGAATGCTTCTTTCCAGCCCCTTCTTGCCTGCAAGGTTTCTCTTGAGAAATCAGCTGATAGTCTTATGGGAACTCTTTTGTAGGTAACTCTCTTCTTTTCTCTTGCTGCCTTTAAGATTCTCTCTTTATCTTAACCTTTGGCATTTTAATTATGATGTGTCTTGGTGTAGCCCTCTTTGTGTTCAATTGTTTGGGACTCCCTGAACTTCCTGGACTTTTATGTCCATTTTTTTTCATCAAATTTGGGAAGTTTTCTTTCATTGTTTTTTCAAATAAGTTTTCAATTTCTTCCTCTTCCTCCTGGCATCCCTATGATGCAAATGTTGGTATGTTTAAAGTTGTCCTAGGGGTTCCTAAGCCTTTCTTCATTTTCTTCAAATTCTTGTTTCTTCTTTCCATTCCAGGTGGATGTTTTTTCTTCCTTTTGTTCCAAATTGTTGATTTGAATCCCAGCTTCCTTCCCTTCACTGTTGGTTCCCTTTATATTTTTCTTTATCTCATTTTGTATAACCTTCAGTTTTTCCTTTATTTTGTGGTCATACCCAGTCATTTCTCTGAGCATCCTGATTACCAGTGTTTTGAAGTCTGCATCTGATAGGTTGGCTATCTCTGTGTCACTTAGTTCTTTCTCTCGAGTTTTGATCTGTTTCATTTGGCCCATATTTGTTTGTCTCCTCAATTTGGCAGCCTCCCTGTGTTTCTGTGTATTAAGTAGAGCTACTTTGACTCCCTGTGTTGGCATACCTGTTACATTGTAAGGGGTGGAGCCATATGTATTTGCCAGGGTGGCACAACCTGCTTCTAAGCTTTGAGGTGCTGTACATGGGGGAGGGGTCAGAGAGGGAACAACGCTGCTTGCTCGGCTCTCACTCTGTTTCCAGTCACTTCCCCCACTTCCCATGAGCAACTGGCTCCCTTCTAGTTGTTGCTCTGGTGCTGATTCCCTGAGTGGGTGGGTTTGTGTACATTCTAGGATCCTGTGGACCCTTTAGATGGACTGCTCTGAGAGACAGGCAGTTTCTTCTGTTGTCCCAATCCCCATTGGTTTTTACAGCCAGAGGTTATGAGGCTTTATTTTCCCAGCACAAGAACCCTGGACTGCACAGTGTGCTCTGGGGCTGAGATCACTCACCCCCCAGTTGTTTCTCCTGGTTTTTATCTGCTGCATGTGAATGAGGGACTGCCCATTCCACCAGCTGCCGCTGCTGCTCCCTAGCTGCCACCACCTTGCTGCACCACACCATGTCCTTTCCACCCTGGCTGCCTGACTCTACCCCTCCTTCCCATCTGTATGAATGTTTCTTCTTTAAATCTTTGTTTGTTGGACTTCCATACGGTTCAACTTTCTGGCAGTTACGATTGTTTTTTTTTTTTTTTAGATTGGTTGTTATTCTTCTTATGGTTGTGTAAGGAGGTGAAGGGTGTCTGCCTATGCCTCCATCTTGGCCAAAACCTCCTGATGGTATTTTTAATGTGTTAATCCTATAAACCAAAAGTATAAATAAACATTATGGGTTGCTTGAACCCAGGGACATTCCTTAAGTGTAGATGATTCTGACAGGACCAAATTTCAAGGACCTTTTGGCATGGACCAAATGTCTCCGGATGTTTTGGACAGGATCAATTTTCTGCTAATTAGTAGTAGAGAAATGAAGGAAAACGCACAGGGAACCAATAGTGAGGGGAAGAAAACTGGGACTCAAATCAATGGAGTGGACCAGAAGGAAGAAAGAAACAACCAAACAGAAAAGAATGAAGAAACAAGAATTCAAAAAAATGAGCAGAAGCTTAGGGACCTCCAGGACATCTTTAAACGTTCCAATATCCGAATTATAGGGGTACCAGAAGGGGAAGAGGAAGAGCAAGAAATGGAACACGTATTTGAATATGTAATGAAGGAGAACTTCCCTAATCTGGCAAGGGAAATAGACTTCCAGGAAGTCCAGGAAGCTCAGAGAGTCCCAAAGAAGTTGGACCCAAGAAGGAACACACCAAGGCACATCATAATTACATTAGCCAAGGTAAAAATGAAGGAGAGAATCCTAGAAGCAGCAAGAGATAAGGGGACAGTAACCTACAAAGGAGTTCCCATCAGACTGTCAGCTGATTTCTCGAAAGAGACCTTGCAGGCAAGAAGGGGATGGAAAGAGGTATTCCAAGTCCTGAAAGGCAAGGACCTACATCCCAGATTGCTCTATCCAGCAAAGCCTTCATTTAGAATGGAAGGGCAGATAAAGTGCTTCTCAGACAAGGCCAA